>CAJJDP010000066.1:0-173128 GCA_905182995.1 Paramecium octaurelia
GGAAGTTGCTTTTTAGAAGACTTAAAGCAAAAGTGAATTTGAATATTAATTACAAACATTACAATTATAATTTTAATCATTTTGTTATAACTATTTTGAATAATATGTTTTATTAGTTTCGATTCTAGATTTTCAAATTCTTAAGATTGATAAGTACATGATTTTCAACCGTATTCCACTTAAGTATAAAATAAGAGATATAATTAATAATAACATTTTAAAAAATGTAAACTAAATACTAAAAATAAGATAAACTGTAACATAAAAATTACTCTATTCTTAATAATATTTTCATAATCTGTAATTATTATATTCAATTAATAATAAACGATTGGATATAAAAAACAACTGAAAATATATATTAATCAAGATTTAAGGAGATAATTATTGTATCTCCCCCTAGCAACCATCTAATAATCTTAAATGCTGATTAACTCAAGATTTATCTGATTCTTCCATAAATTCAAAGGAGCTACCTTAAACTATAATTAGTTATAAATCACTCAGACTTCATAAAATCTATATCAATATATCTGGAACTTATTGAGACTTTCATGTTTATCCTTAAAATAGCGCCTCTATGTGCTAGCGATTCTGTTCAACATGGGTTAGGTGTTACTACACATTTCTGGTATAAATTGTACTCAAGTTTTTGTTTCCAAAATATTAATATTTTTCAACATATTTGTAATGTATATTTATTCTTTCAAGATGACTTCATATATTTAATTTTATTGAAACTTTTCTGATTGCATATACAATGTACTTTGTATTTTGATCTTCAATTATAAATTTCCCTTTTAAAGTTTCAAAGTTGTTACTAGAAAATACTATGAAAAAAAAATTGCTAATTATTTTTTTGTTATGCCTTATTATTTTTAATAAATCATAAATGATAAGATTGATTCATAGAAAAATAGAATAATATAAATTCTATTAGAGTAAGAAATAAAGGATTGGATTCCAAATTTTGATACAATTTAAGGTCACTTTTAAAAGAATTTAAAATTACATTGAAGAATAGAATGAGAGAAATATGAATTTGAATGTTAACCTAGGTGGTTCTTCATTGAGCAAGTCATTGGTAGAATAAACAATCCCAAAAGACATTGTTCCTTTGAATCAAGATAATCCATAAGCAATTGTTTAATTTTGTGGAGATTCAATGAGATTTAGAAATTAGTAAAGCTTATCAAATAGAATAGTTATTGAGTAGAATCAGCGTTACATTGATTATATGTAAGAAGAGAAACTTTTGGTCATTGATACACCGAATAGTTGTATTATATGAAATTAATAGTTCATAGAACTACTCGATGACTCGAACTTAAAGTACAATCCGATAATTAGAAGGTGCTAGAATTTTATCAAAATTCTATCATAAGATTGATCTTGACTTTAGTAGCAGCATCTTCTCAAGTTGTTAATTGTTAATTGTAGTGGTGGAAAATATTACTTACAAAGAACTATCTTCAGTGCCCACAGTTTGTGTAGGAGCACTTAGTACTTGAATCAGCATAAATTACAGGTTCCAGTTTTTTTAAATTGCATGATCTGGAGATTGCTTATACATTAATTGATATTTCGGTTTGATGAAAGAAGTATATATTAGCAGCTATTATATACTCTCTAACAGGTTGATTACGCAGAAGTAAATTGTAAATTTTAACTTGTAATGTAAATGGGAGAGGGCGATTGTTTACCAATATCCAGCATATTGCAATAAATAAAAGATTTTTGTTTCTAGCAGAATTAATAGCATAATTATGACTTCTATTCTTAGGTTAATCATCAAAATTTCCATCAGATCAACAACCTTATGGAATCTACGATATTGAATGTATCTTCAAGACATTCATTATCCAAGATGAATTTCATTCCAGCCAAAATATACAAAGTATGTAATTCTCCTTTTTCTTTATCGTAACGTTTAATTTAGACCAAAAAATAAAATTAATGATTTATGAACAACAATAACTCATCAATGATTCAGACCCACTGGTCCATCAGATACTATAGACCTTAGAAATGGTACAATGATCATAATTGTAAACCTGTTTGCCAATAGTATAACGAAATTGGAGATCAAACAATAAATTCATCTTTCACAAATGTCTTATCATTGTTTGAAATCTTGTGATTGGAGTTATAAAGAGTAATTTAAGGGAAACGAACAGAAGCTTTTAAATTATATTAGAAGCTAGTAAGGTTTTCTAGGTCAAGCATGAATTTTAGGAGGAAAAATTAAATTTAACTGCCCATTTTGATTAAGTGTGCCAATATCGCCTATCGCAGCTCAGTTCATCAAATAGTTGAACAGCAAAATCTATTTCGAGGGCGATCAAATAAATAAGAAGTTTGGGTCTTTTGATTGATAAGAGCAATTTCAATGGTTGCTTCTTGAATTTTTTGTGCAGAATTTTCTAGATCCTTATTGACATATACAAGGCAAGCAACAAAAAGAAACCTTTTACGCAATACTTTAGACAAGCATATAGCAATCCACTAGTTCAAATAGATTTCCAATTCGAAAAACAAGTATAGTTTTAAAGACTTAAAATCCGAATTGATCAGAAATTCTGAAAACTAAAGCAAATGATGAGCATACAGAGTTTCACAGAATAAGATTGACCATAACCAGAAAAATAATTTGAAATGAATGAAGATAGCAATTCGGAATGGGCAAAATCATTGAGAAAAGTCTGATATCTGTGGCAAAAATTAGAAAAGAGCCTTTCAAAAATTCTCCCTCACCATAGTTGAATATATATATATCACCGAAAGGTAAAGGCATGGAAATCAGCGTCATGGCCCAAGCCAAATTCTGGAGAGAAACTATATTGAGTTTTTTTAGATATGATGCTCTTAAAGAAGCGCTAGAGAGAGGAACTAGCATTTTCAACAAAAAAAAAACAACAGCCCACTTACAGAAACACACTAACTGAGAATAGTTTAATGGGAACATCAGCGTTAAATTAGAAACTTTAACCACTTCAAAGGAAAAACGTCTTCATATACTTTATTTATAGAAATAAGACGAATTAACTTAGAAGACCCAAAGTAGTGACACAAGCGATCGATCAGGCGGAATAATTTTTGGCAAACACAAATGCTTTGACATAAACTACTTAACTTAGCGTTGTAAACCTGGTCGATTAGGTTTCAAAGTAAATATGCCTTAATTTGCTGAATTAATTTTGGACATTATAGTTGTTCAATTTTTAGTTCCACCAAGGTAAAAATTACAAAAAGGAGTGGATGATTTGGATTTACGGATGTAGGAGGTCAGAAACGAGGGGAAACCTGATCAACACATCTTCACTTGGGGAGATTTAAACAAAGCATAAATGTAATCCACAAGATTTTTCAATTTGGTTTATGAAAATGGGGAACCTTCAAAAAAAGATGATGTTTTCATAAGCTCAGAATTAATATTTAAGAGAATATCGCAACATGCGAAACCTTTTGATGAGATGAGAGGTGATCCAAAGAATCTACTGTAGAGAATTGAGAGCTAAATTACTTTACACACTTATAATTGGAATCAAGCACATCTTTGATAAATATTCACTTATGTGAAGCCAAAATAGTTCCATTGAACGAAATTTATCCTAAATTAATCCAAATTTAGACCGATAATGATTTTAAACCCTCTATTTAAATTTTTGAAACGTGGACACTTTAAGAAAAGTAACGATTGTTGGTGTCTAATAGCAATTCAGTCAATAAAAGTAGTTTACGCATATAATAGTTATGTAAGTTTTATATCTCTTAAATGTTTATAATGTAGATTTTGTTTGCATTGGCTAGATATAATAGTAATAATAATTAAAGTAAATTATTCTTGTTTGATTTTTGGGGTTTTAAAAAAAGGATAGATTTATAATTATAAAATACTACTATAAATAAATCTTACTCAAATCAAAAATTAATATCTCTTAATGGATAGTTGCAAAAGTAATATTCTTTTCAATTGAAATGGTAAAAGAGCATGTAAGGAATTATCCTTACTCTGATTAAAAGAGCAGGATAGTTTTAAAAAAGTAAGAAACTGATAGCATAATAAGCTCAAAAATTAACCATACCAACTTAACTCTAGATGTCTTGTACGATAGAATTTTAGTCACAAGAGATAGAATAAAGGAAAAAATTGTGATAGAGGCCATAAATATTTCGAATAATTGCATTTCTTGAATAAATCTTTTGTATAGTTCATTGTAGAGTGAAAATCCAGTACAATTCATCTAAAGTGCTGTAGTTTTCCTAAAGAAATGAAGGAGGATGGAGTAGATATTTATAAGAGAAAAGTATTTTTGAGTAATTTCTTAACTCTATATAATTTATTACTTTCAATTTCCCTAAACTAGTCAAGAGAAAATTTTTTAAGCATTCAAAATGAATGTCATAAATTCTGTCCTCAATAAGAACAATCGAGTTCAATTAACTTACAAATTTTAGATTATTATTAATTAATATTACAAAAAGAAAATATTTAATGAAATTAATAGAAATTTTTTTACGTGTTTAGAAATTAAATATGAAAGACAGGAGGTATAAGGGTTTTGCTTAAATATTGGCTGTAGATCTAAAATCATAGTTCTGTATTTTATGTGCAATTAATCCTAATAAGCATAATAATTGAAAGAAGACCTCGTTGGATTTAGTGAATTTAATTTGGTTTCTAAATTCAATTAGAATCTAATTGATTTACAACCTAACTTAATAACTCATTTATCTAATTCAAAATCTGAAGAATTTCAAAAAAATTAGAGATTATTATGATAATTAGTTTAAATTTTGAAGGCTTAAGTTAATAAGATTTTCGTTTTGTAATAGAACATTTTCTTACATCAAACATTTTTATCAATATTAGTATATTGAAGACGAGATTATGTATGGAAATTAATTCGGTATTTGATATTTTTAATATAAGAACTTTACTATAGTCAGTTAATTTGTGCTTAATAATATATTTGATGTAAAAAGAATGATTTACACTCTGAATTAAGATTACGAATAGTTAAATTAATATTCAAAAACAATTTAATAGGACAACTAAAGTTTACTTTAGTCAGGTATTTTATTTAATTTCAAATTAATATAGGAATAGAAATAAATTAATTTGGTTAAATAGGAAATCAATTTTAAATTAGGAAAAAATGGCAGGAGGCGTCTTCTCCAACCATATAGAATAATAAGAGAAATTGTTATCTATTGTGTGCTTCTTTCAAAGTGCTTTTATGTATTTTTTTAAGATCTTTTATATTGTTAGAATTTTACATTAATTTGTAATCGAGATTAATAAAAAAACAAATAAGAGATTAGGTTAAAAAATTAAATATCAACTTATAAAACAATCTATTAGAATATTTAAATTTAAAATTAAACAATTCTCCAATGAAAGCATATTTATTAAATTATAAATAAGAATATTTATTCCTTTTTTTAGTAATTGCATAACCGGATATAAAAAATATTAATATGCTATAAAATATATAACACTTTGTAAAAATAGGATTCCTAATGTCATCCTGTGTTATATCGAAAAAGATTTTATTAAGTTTAATAATTGGTTTTGCTCTATTATGTACTAAATAAGAAGTATTATAAACAATTAAATGAATTAGAAAAGGCTCTATAATAAATATTGGTAAAGCTCTTGAATTTAATCCAAATTATATGTTATTT
Source organism: Paramecium octaurelia (assembly GCA_905182995.1). NCBI lineage: Eukaryota > Ciliophora > Oligohymenophorea > Peniculida > Parameciidae > Paramecium > Paramecium octaurelia. Next base: position 5,689 of record CAJJDP010000066.1, read on the forward strand.
TTTAATTCAAAAAGTATTTAAATTCTGATAATTTAGGAATATTGTTAATATAATTAGGAAAGCAAAATGATGCCATTAATAGGGCAATATTTGAAATCATTTAAATAGGACTTTCATTGGCATTTTCTAATTATTGAAATTAAATACATACTCTAAAACTACATGATGATTCAATTAATTGCTATGATATACCATGAAATTAGATTAAACTTATGTATTGCCGTATATCAATTGGGTTATTATTTATTATCATTTTAAAATAGGAGATTTTTTAAATAGACTATTAAAATCTGATGATGCAATAATTTGTTTGAATTAAGCAATTAATCCAAGTGTTTTCTGAATGCTTCTTAATCAATATTACCAAAATGGTCCTTTTTGTACATTCAATTATGTTCTAAGACTTGTCTTCCTTTTAACACCCTTGACCTAAAATGTTCAGTTCAAGAATAGAGCTACTTTGCCTATTGTTTCTTTAGGTGGTATAAACACACAACTCTATATGATACTGTATGCAGGAGTTGTTAACCGTGTTTAGCTCCTACATTTATTGACTTTGTTCCAGCTGTGAGGACAAATATGGTGCGATAGATTCTTCTTATAGCATAACATCTACTATAATTTACTAAAATGGTGCCTGAATATTTGAAATATCAAGGATGTGAATCAACATAATTACAACAGTGATTTTGATAGTCATGATATCTAATGCATAATCTTCTGCATCTCTATTATAAAAATTAATAAGACAGGAAATATCAGAATATAATAAATTTGGCTCTAATACGTGCAAGCAAGACAAAAAGATAGGTGCTTAGCTGAACTTGCTTTATTAGACAAATTCAGGAACATAATTATCACATATAGAATGTGTACAATACAAACATATACCCAGTTTCAGATATGCAGCAAAATATTTATAATATACTCATTAAATTTATCTGATTATTTTAAGTAATATTAGACATTAAAACTTCGCCTATTTTGATGATAGATGCTAAAATTAATTATAAGGTAATACTGTCAGGTGTACTAATTATAAAAACATTCTCATGAAGGAATGACAATATTCTGTGAAACGTATAAAATATTAGAGAAACACTATTTACAGAAGAATTTAAATTTCTACAGGTAAGGGAGAGCAGCTTTAAAAGTAGACTCTGTAGTTTTATCATTATTAAAGTACTCATAAAGAAGGTGTGCATGGTTTAGATACTGTTAATCTAAATATTAATAGCAAAAAGGTCAGAGTGAAGTCAATTACTTTAAGAGTTCAAGTTATAAATTTACCAGAACTACACTTCAAAGTAACANTTAATATAATTAGGAAAGCAAAATGATGCCATTAATAGGGCAATATTTGAAATCATTTAAATAGGACTTTCATTGGCATTTTCTAATTATTGAAATTAAATACATACTCTAAAACTACATGATGATTCAATTAATTGCTATGATATACCATGAAATTAGATTAAACTTATGTATTGCCGTATATCAATTGGGTTATTATTTATTATCATTTTAAAATAGGAGATTTTTTAAATAGACTATTAAAATCTGATGATGCAATAATTTGTTTGAATTAAGCAATTAATCCAAGTGTTTTCTGAATGCTTCTTAATCAATATTACCAAAATGGTCCTTTTTGTACATTCAATTATGTTCTAAGACTTGTCTTCCTTTTAACACCCTTGACCTAAAATGTTCAGTTCAAGAATAGAGCTACTTTGCCTATTGTTTCTTTAGGTGGTATAAACACACAACTCTATATGATACTGTATGCAGGAGTTGTTAACCGTGTTTAGCTCCTACATTTATTGACTTTGTTCCAGCTGTGAGGACAAATATGGTGCGATAGATTCTTCTTATAGCATAACATCTACTATAATTTACTAAAATGGTGCCTGAATATTTGAAATATCAAGGATGTGAATCAACATAATTACAACAGTGATTTTGATAGTCATGATATCTAATGCATAATCTTCTGCATCTCTATTATAAAAATTAATAAGACAGGAAATATCAGAATATAATAAATTTGGCTCTAATACGTGCAAGCAAGACAAAAAGATAGGTGCTTAGCTGAACTTGCTTTATTAGACAAATTCAGGAACATAATTATCACATATAGAATGTGTACAATACAAACATATACCCAGTTTCAGATATGCAGCAAAATATTTATAATATACTCATTAAATTTATCTGATTATTTTAAGTAATATTAGACATTAAAACTTCGCCTATTTTGATGATAGATGCTAAAATTAATTATAAGGTAATACTGTCAGGTGTACTAATTATAAAAACATTCTCATGAAGGAATGACAATATTCTGTGAAACGTATAAAATATTAGAGAAACACTATTTACAGAAGAATTTAAATTTCTACAGGTAAGGGAGAGCAGCTTTAAAAGTAGACTCTGTAGTTTTATCATTATTAAAGTACTCATAAAGAAGGTGTGCATGGTTTAGATACTGTTAATCTAAATATTAATAGCAAAAAGGTCAGAGTGAAGTCAATTACTTTAAGAGTTCAAGTTATAAATTTACCAGAACTACACTTCAAAGTAACAGGTGAATGATAATGCTTACAAGTATTGATAAGCAAGAAGACTATACAGATAGTGAAAACCCTCCATTCCTATTGCCAAGATTACGGCAGCGATTAAAATAAGTGCATCATTCCTCATCTCAATCTGAAATTGAGTGTTTTGCTTTTCTGGATGCAATTGAATTTCTTAACCTATTTTTCAGTTGGTTGGTAACTAAAAGGCAATTGAAGACTGCATTAATTACAAGGGCGATTATAGAAATATTTAGTTGTAGGCAAACTAAAGTATTTTCTATAGATGTTTCATCAAATACTGCAAGAATTACTGCACTACTAATACACTGTTCCATAATATTTCTAGTAGAATTAAAAGAAAAATTGTTACAACTACTTGATATCAGAGACACAGTTGCAGCTAACAAATTCTCAATTTAAGGTAACTGATTTCTAAATGTACTATCCGCACCAGTGACATCCAAAAGAAGAATTTGAGAGTGACACGTCCTGCAGGGAGCCGTAATAAAGTCCTCCATTATTCTTACAGCAGCTTTATGATTTTCATCTCATATATACTGCATTGATTTGTAAGTGAGTATGGTATATCACTTAGCTACTGGATCTGATACATTTGAGTTCTAAATTTTTAGATTAAGTTTATCAGTTTCCAAAATCCATCAAAACAAGTACATTAAAAAAGGTGGGTTAATTAAATTGATGTAATATGCAATTTCATAAGACTTACTTTTAGGCGTGATTGAGATGAATACCTATTGAATTGAACTTGATGAAGATGATCTGTAAGTAGTACTAAAGAAGCACCATAAAACTCAATAAGCACATTTAATAGTTAAATTAAAGGTTTCTCAACTGAATAATAGATCTTTATAGAAATAAGACTGAACTATAAGAATATTACATGATTTTATACAGAGACAAATCATCTGTAGCTTATCAAAGCAATTAGTGAGATCTCCTAAATATAATTAGTGCTTATAAGTTAAATCCGCAAGAAATGAATAAAATTCTTAAGGTCATTTCAGCAAACAGATGAGCAGTGTGCATCACTCAAATTTACAGGATTAAAAGTAATAAGAGGGAGCTGCATTAATTTAGCTCAGGGATAGCGTTAATTTTTGACAGAAATCTTATTAAAATTAATTTGCCTTGTAAATTACAATGCAATTACTTATACAATGATAAAACAACCTTTACTATAGAGATGTGTATTGCATGAAGCATACTAGGTAGGGAAGTATTGAAAGTACCATAAAAGTTAAAGACGTATGTAATCATTAAGATTTATGCAAGTTATGGATGATAAATCGGAGACAGAAATGCATAGAATATGTTGATCAGTCATTTGAAGCTTCCCCAAGAGAGGAAATATCATTTTCTCATATGAAGTGCACCACTTAAAAGATGGATCACAACCGAATGAATAGTTTCATCTTGTCTAACCACATCCCTGTAGATAGACAATATTTTACAGGAAAATAATATTTTATAAGGATTTTGTATTATATTTCTACTTTAAAGTTGTAAATTAGGACTGCAATCTAACCAGTTTTTCTATTTTAAACTCAATATGTGCTGTGTCTATCTTTTATAAACAGGTTGTACTTGATCTTGATTAGCGGATCTTTTAATTTATTTTGGAATGCATAAGTTTGTCACATTTATCGCTACAATAATAAAAGAAGTAAATGTAGATGCACTGAGTACATTTGAAATTGAGGTTACTGCTAACTCTACATTAGGCTTATAATTTGTTAGTCGGAACTTTATTAACAGGTAGATGTATAGACTAAAATTAAAAAAATTTGCAAAGCTTTGTTTTAGCCCCAGATATACTATTATTATATTGTTAATTGATATCTCATAACTTCTATGGAATCCTCTCACAAATTTGTAAATTTTTTAGAGAATTTATCAAAAAGATAACGTTAAAAATTATCTCTCAAATCCACAGATGATTTACAAGAAAAGAAACCACACTCAACACAACATTTAGAGATAGGAAATCATCATAAATTACCTAATTTCGATTTCTCTTCTCCAAAGTTAATGGCCAGTTGAACGAAATTTTCTACATCATCTTTCACACATCTAACGTAAGCAAATTTATGAATATTATTAATAACTGCAATAACATCATATATTGTTTCATATATAACTTCTATTTATAGCACATGAGAATGGAACGACCTATTCTCTTAAGTGAAGATGTTTACAAATTTGACAGTACAGAGGCTTACACAAGGAGGGATGTTAAAGAAAACTAGGTCACATGGCTCTAAGTCTTTTACTATCACAACCTCTTTATACATGGCAATCCATCTTAGTTAAGTGTAGGCATATTCTATTCTGATGAATTAAATGTCCTTATACAAGGACCTATAACTCTATAGCCATACAATTTTTTATTCTTCAATTTAGTTAGCAAGTGTTTCACTTCACACATTTTCACGTTAAGATCACCTAATAATCATAATTCAGTTTTTATAAACCCTATTACCTTTCTTAAAAACTTCAGAGTATTATTTAATCTATTATTGGAAAATTCCTTAGGTTGTATTGGAAATTCGTATCCTCCAATTTTATGCCTAAAATAGCTTAATTGAATTTTATCCATTGTTGAAGTAGTTCAACAGATAAGGGTATTCCTCTCAATTATTATTAATTTGTCATAATAATTCATCCTACTGATAGTTCATCTTGGGAGAATGTTATATTCCTTATCAGTATAATATATCTATATCCTTCCTTTTCTCTTTCATATTCGATTTCATGAATAAATTCTTAAAGTTAGATTATTCATTCATCTTTTCAGATCTTCTTTCCTTATAAGAGTCTATTCAATATCTCTCTTAATTGAAATTAGAATTTCCTCTAAGGTATAGGTAGGGCAGCAGATATACCTTTGAAGTTTTGCCTTAAATTTGGAGAGTTAATTATTCCTTATCATTTATAAGTTATGGAGGTTGATCTCTTGGAATTCAGTCTCCACATTTTTGTTACTAAAGGATGGGTTCATTTTATTGTATCAATATATCCTCTAGTGTACTTTTATCTCTTTTACTATTAGTCTCGTTAAAATATCTTTGTTGTCTTTTTCTTCAATTAATCTATGAGGTCATGTTCCTCTAATTAGCCTCTTTAATCACTAGAGGCTGTGAATTCTTCATCAAATACTCCTGCTAAATTATTCCATCAAATTTCCTTGTTCTTTGAAATTAATAATGTGTGATATATATAGGAGTATCATCTAATTATCTAAGTCCTAATCCAAGTAAGTTTAAATCATCCCAAAAAAGCATATAGTATGGCCGATATCATACAGTCTCAAATCTTTGGAATCCATTTACTAATGGTTATCATAGTAATGGATTCAAATTACCATTTATTGTTATCATCTAAACCGAATTTTTTCTGTACCATCCGAGCATAAGTCAACTTATACCTTATTATGTATGATATTAAGGGAGGTGTCTATTTATACAATAATTATCAAAGGTAGAGCATTTAGCGTAACATATTGTATTATACTATCATGAGTTTAATCGAAAAGACACCCAATTGTGCTTTTTGTTGCACAACTTTTACAAGTATTATTATGATCATCACAAATAAAGCATGCAAGTGACCAAGTTTGAACAAGTTTTATCTGATGGCTTGCATCTTGTATATATAGCCCAAGTTGAAGAACAAAGGTAGCACATGCATTTTTATTTCGCCAAGATTTATTACTGTAAAGAGAGGCAATAAAATCATATTTCCATTTGGATGGATTTGCCAAGAGGACATCCTCAAGTTGTATTAATACATTTTCTATAAAATAGTGGATTATTATCTTTGTTTCAAATGCCATGGTGACTCAATTTGGTATATATTGGTACCATTAGCACTTTGTAGGATTTTCAACTTAAGATACTACATGATATAGTTGCTCTGAATTAAGAACACTGATTGAGTCTTGCTTTAAAATATAAAGGAATAATAGCGTTCACTGATTCAACAGAAAAACTAATAAATTAATATTGGTTTTGTCCTTAATAAATATAGGGGATGGTTAAGTGGGATCAAGAAAAGCATTTAAAAAATTATTCCTATCTAGTCTATCAGTAACAAATAATAGACTTTGCAAGGATAGATTCCAAATTATTTAACTATCATTTCCTTGAGATTAGGCATTAGTTTATGACTAAAATCATAGCATCTTAAGCATTAGAATTTGCATGCATAATTCTTACTTAGGATCAGTCTGATTATCTATTCCCACATCTAAAAATTTATGATTACCTTTTACAATGCAAAAATGAACTTGAATCATTTCAAAGATGGTTGGTAACAATGACATCATCACCACAATCAATCAGTACCTGAACCTTCTGATTTATCGAGTGGTTTTGCACTTTGTATAGTAATGGGATAAGATTAATATCCGATACATTGTATAAACATTACAGTAACCATTGAACACTTTTTAGTTCAATTATAATGTAAGAAAAACTAAGCAGGATGTAAGAGGTAAGGCAAGAGGTCTTAAACAAATAATTTTTAGAGTAACTCTTCATTTATTTTATCAGATAATAATAAAGAGGATTAGTAATAGTAATATTAAGTTTCAAAGGGCAAAAACAATGTCTGAGATGAGAAGTAAATGTTTAATGATTCTAAAACTATATGTTTTTAGCAACTGCTAAAAGAATCAGAGATGAGAAAATAAATAGTGCGGAACAATTTTACATTTAGGAGATGGTTTATGCTAGACTTATAAAATAAATACAAAAAATATCCCTAACAATTTCTTAAGATTAATTGCATAGATGTGCATGCTTAAGATGATTCATAAGCGATCCAATAACGAGGCATGCATCTTGTCAAGGACAACTATTTATTTATTGTGGTGACAGAATCACTATTAGAATATATTTTAACGCAAAACCATTATGATAAAAGTAGCGAATTTTAAGTTGCATAATTTTCGTGTTTTGTTAGAAACACTTGTATATGAAGAAAACAAATTTGTTGAATGGAATGTTGATCTTGATAATCGACTCATAAAATACAAAAGACTGAGATTTAGCTAGTAAGCTAATAATTTCGATTCTTAAAATTGTAATCGGATTGTTGGCAAAGTACATTAAGTTCAACAGGTAGCATGCACATTAGTATAAATAGGCGATGTAGCTGAATATTTTAAGTTAATGCTTATTTAGGTGATTGAGTTGCTTAGCACAACCAAAATCTCTAAAGCTTATATTACACGAGTATAAAACCTGGATAATATATAGTACCACCATAACACATGTAGAAAAATAATACGAACACAGGCTCAAAGCAGAAATGATGTTCATTCATTCAAAAAGAACCGAATTGCTCTTCATAACATCGATAACCTACAGAAGCTTGGCAAATTTAAAAACACCCTGTTAGTGCTTTCAAATATAATTGAGCAGTAACACACCATATTACTAAATAGAGTGCATCTTTATGGCAATTTTAAAGTAACATATAATTCATATACAGTTGCAGACAAATATTTTCATTCTAAACTTCTAATTCATTTGTAAAACCCCTTGGATTATAGGAACCATTTAAAAAACATCAAATATTAAGATTTATTCTAATAATACTAGGAGTATATAAAACCAAAGACTTTACAATTGCGATTTGAATTATTGAAAGACAAAGATACTGATGTTAGAACGTTGAAATTGTTAGATGAACATTTTTAAAACTTAGAAGAACATTAGTTGTAGTTCAACAATATTTTATCGAATAAATATGTGAAATTCTTTGAGAAGGATGTTAAAATGAAAATTAGATTTAGGAGCAATTTATGAAGTTATTTAAATATTACCAGAAGTATAAAGGACATGATCATTTTTGGAAAACCTATTAATTCAATCAGAAGAAGACAAGAAAGAATTACCAAAAGAATCAGAATAATTCGTTGAATTTGATAAGAATATGAAAGATACTATGCAATGGCTGTTAAATTAAGATTATCTTGAAGTTCTGTAAGTAACCAAAATATTGTGGAAAAATTAGAAAAAATATAAATTGATCAAAAAGTTTTTAGTGTCAATGATTTATTGGATATCGTTTCTAATGGTGGTTCACCTACCTAAATTAACAGATTTATGTCAAAGATATCTACGCTATTGTTAAGTTAGAATTATAAAAAAAATCTAATGAAAAACAAATTGTCAAAAGATGATTACATGTGTTGATCATGAAGAAGTAGTTTTAGTTAAACCTTTATAATTGTTAAATAAAGTTGAAATCTATTTATAAGCCCTGATTGATACTCTCAGAGAATTAGCCAAGAAATCATTTGAATTCTATGATTCTATGACATGCCAATTACAATTGGATAGAAAAACTTGGATTGATTAAGATCCAGCTTAAATTGTTTATTAGTCAATAACATTATGTTGTCGGCTCAAGAAGTAAAAGCATTTGCAAAAAGAGCTAATGGAGACTTGAATGCCCTTAAGGTTTATTTTAAGAGAAATTTTGAGGCTCTAGCCAAGTTAATTAGNGTACATTAAGTTCAACAGGTAGCATGCACATTAGTATAAATAGGCGATGTAGCTGAATATTTTAAGTTAATGCTTATTTAGGTGATTGAGTTGCTTAGCACAACCAAAATCTCTAAAGCTTATATTACACGAGTATAAAACCTGGATAATATATAGTACCACCATAACACATGTAGAAAAATAATACGAACACAGGCTCAAAGCAGAAATGATGTTCATTCATTCAAAAAGAACCGAATTGCTCTTCATAACATCGATAACCTACAGAAGCTTGGCAAATTTAAAAACACCCTGTTAGTGCTTTCAAATATAATTGAGCAGTAACACACCATATTACTAAATAGAGTGCATCTTTATGGCAATTTTAAAGTAACATATAATTCATATACAGTTGCAGACAAATATTTTCATTCTAAACTTCTAATTCATTTGTAAAACCCCTTGGATTATAGGAACCATTTAAAAAACATCAAATATTAAGATTTATTCTAATAATACTAGGAGTATATAAAACCAAAGACTTTACAATTGCGATTTGAATTATTGAAAGACAAAGATACTGATGTTAGAACGTTGAAATTGTTAGATGAACATTTTTAAAACTTAGAAGAACATTAGTTGTAGTTCAACAATATTTTATCGAATAAATATGTGAAATTCTTTGAGAAGGATGTTAAAATGAAAATTAGATTTAGGAGCAATTTATGAAGTTATTTAAATATTACCAGAAGTATAAAGGACATGATCATTTTTGGAAAACCTATTAATTCAATCAGAAGAAGACAAGAAAGAATTACCAAAAGAATCAGAATAATTCGTTGAATTTGATAAGAATATGAAAGATACTATGCAATGGCTGTTAAATTAAGATTATCTTGAAGTTCTGTAAGTAACCAAAATATTGTGGAAAAATTAGAAAAAATATAAATTGATCAAAAAGTTTTTAGTGTCAATGATTTATTGGATATCGTTTCTAATGGTGGTTCACCTACCTAAATTAACAGATTTATGTCAAAGATATCTACGCTATTGTTAAGTTAGAATTATAAAAAAAATCTAATGAAAAACAAATTGTCAAAAGATGATTACATGTGTTGATCATGAAGAAGTAGTTTTAGTTAAACCTTTATAATTGTTAAATAAAGTTGAAATCTATTTATAAGCCCTGATTGATACTCTCAGAGAATTAGCCAAGAAATCATTTGAATTCTATGATTCTATGACATGCCAATTACAATTGGATAGAAAAACTTGGATTGATTAAGATCCAGCTTAAATTGTTTATTAGTCAATAACATTATGTTGTCGGCTCAAGAAGTAAAAGCATTTGCAAAAAGAGCTAATGGAGACTTGAATGCCCTTAAGGTTTATTTTAAGAGAAATTTTGAGGCTCTAGCCAAGTTAATTAGATTCTTTAGAGGAGATTTAACTAAATCATTAAGATAAAAAATTGATGTGTTTGATTACTGTGGATGGTCACAATGGAGATACCATTGGGAAATTGATTGATGAACATGTTCGTAAGCCAGATTAATTTTAATGGCAATCTTAATTGAAATTCTATTGGAACAATAAAGATGCTCATCTTAGAATTACTGATGCATCCTTCAATTATTCATATGAATATTTGGGTAACGATTCAAGATTGGTTATCACACCATTGACAGATCGCATTTAATTCACATCCACTTAGATCTTGCATTTAAAGATGGGTTGTGCACTTACCCGTCCAGCAGGAACTAGTAAAACTGAAATCATTAAAGATTTGGCAAATTCTTTGGCTAAAGTATTTTATTTGTTAAATAGCAGATCAGAAATGAATTATGAATCTATGGTTAATATCTATAAGGGACTTGCTAATTCTGGGGGATGGGTTGTTTTGATGAATTTCATAGTTTATCACCAGAGATCTTGCCAGTCTGTTCAGGCTAATTCAAAGCAGCCACTGATGCTTTATTTAATTAAATATTTGATCTAATGCACTCAATTGAAACAAGTGTATCAAATAATAGAAAAAGACAGTTTTATTCCTAGAAGGAGGGGAGATTTCTTTAGATCCAACATGTAGTGTGTTTATTACAATAAATCCAGGTTACTTGGGAGGAGCAGAATTACCAGAAGAAATGAAAGCAGTGTTTAGACCAACTTCAGCGGTTGTCCCAAATATAGAATTGATTTGCTAAAAATATTTATGGCTGAAGGATTTGAATAGGCAAAGACATTGGCACATAAATTTGTTACTTTATTAATTCTATGCAGAGATTTATTATCAAAATAACTGTATTATGATTGTGGACTTAGAGCCATTAAATCAGTCTTAGTCTTAGTGGGTAGTTTCATGAGAGTTAAGAGCATTGAGAGTTTCAATATTCCAAAGATTGAATAAGAAGATATGGATGCTTTCTCTGAATTATTATCAGATTCATTCCCAACTATCAATGATTTGTATGGTTCAAATTTACCAACAAAGAAATGAAAGGATGGTTTTGTTTCTAAAGTTATGAGATCTCTTAGTGAAATTCAAGGTATTAATCCTAAATTGATATTACTTGATGGAGACTTATACTAATTCGATTGAGTCAATGATTAGTGATGGATGACAATAAGATATTGACATTCTCGAACAATGAAAGAATTTCATTGAAACCACACATGAGAATACTTTTTGAAATCAGAGATCTCCGCTTTGTTACTCCTGCTTCAGTGTCTAAGGTATCTTATACATTTCAGATGACAAGGGATATTAATGGAGAGCTTATCTGAAATCATGAGTTAAGAATAACTTTAATGATGATTAATTGAAGTCAACTTTATAATAGCAATTTGAAAATTATATTTAAGGTATTTTGAAACTCTTGAAGAAATGGTTTTGGAATTTGATTTCAGTCAATCCTATTTCTATGATCATCTCATTCTGCAAAGCCTTATTGGCATTGTTTTTGATTACTTTTATGAAGAGCTTTCAGAAACTTTGATACTTAACCAGCCGTTGAATTGTTAAGATAACATGCAGAGAATGGCCATTGGCATAATTTAGATAAATTGAGTTTATAAGATATCGTCAACGCTTAAATAATAGCTGCTATGAATATGCTTGCTGGTCATCCTTTGTTAATCCAAGATATTAAAGACACTTTTGGACTGTTTCAATTCCTATTCTTGACATAAAGTTTTTTCTTAATCTACGATACATTCTTTTCAGGCCATCTTAAGAGATTCAAACCAGCCTTGACTGAAAATGGACCTACAATTATCAAAGCTGCTTTACAATTACATAAAAGTGTCATTGAGAATTTCAGAAAGACAGCCATAAATTTCCATTATGACTTCAATCTTAGACATATTTCCAATGTTATTTAAAGTTTGTTATTAGCAGATCCAGCTAAATTTATTGATTCAGATAAATTAATAAGAATATGGATTCCTGAATCTGAAAACATATGGCGATAGATTAAACTCAATGGATGATCTTAATACCTATTAGGCATTGATGTTTGATTTGTTCAAAAACATAGTTCACTCAATTTGATTTCAGTGAATACTTTGCCAAGATAAGTGTTATGATTAGATGCCTAATGATAAATTGGAATCAGTAATTACCAGAGCATTCAAAGAATAAAATGATAACTTTGCATATGTGGATTAGTGTTATTTGAAAAATACTCTTAAAAACATGTATGTACCTTCAAGAAGAAATACATTATTAATAGGAATAGGAGGTAGTAGAAATAATCATTAATTAAATTGCCTGTATTTATTATGACTTACACACTCTTCATTATTACATTCTTGAGCAATTATGGTATGAATAAGTTAAGAAAGATTTGCAATTACTTTACTAGAAATCAGGTGTCAAAGTTGAACGTATTATGTTCTTATTTTAATGATGGTCAAATTAAAAAAGGGAGATTCTTAACATACATCACTGATTTACTAACGTCAGGAGAAGTGGCAGAACTCTACAATTCAGATGAAAAGGAAGATTTGATTAATCAAATTAGACAAAAAGTAAAGGTTGAGGGAAGACTAGATACAAGAGATTCATGTTGGGGATGGCTTATTGATAAAGTAAGATAGAATTTACAGATGACTTTGTGTTTCTCACCAGCAGGTGAGTCTCTCCGTAAAAGAGCTAGTAGATTCACTGCTTTTATCAACTCTACTGTTATTGATTGGTTCATCCATGGCCTTAAGATGCCCTCTATAACATTACCTAATAATATGTAAGAGACATTGATGTATCCACAGATTTAGTTACAGAAGATAAGCTATTCTGTATCAATAAAAGTTACTTGGCTTTTCCAAATATCGAAACTCATCTTGAAAAATCTATTCCTTTTATGAATAATGTAATTTATTGGGAATCTCTAATATTAAAGAGCATTCCAATATTGCATTATATTATTCTTCGAGTTAATAATAATAATTTATTTTTCAATAAATCCAGTCTCAACAAAAATTTGATTTTTTTTTACCATTTTTTCGATTAATAATTAAATATTGCAATCAATAAGATTTTCTGCATTTGGAAATTTCTTTGATTATTGCATAAATAAAAAGTTGGAAATTTAGAAAAAAAAACAGAAGATTTTAATTATTTAATTTTTATGATTTTTAATTATTATTCTAAACTCAAGTAAATATTATAATAAGACAATCATGACTTGGATTTGGCTACAAATGATTAATTTATACGAATAATCCCAAATGAAAATAAATGGGAAAACGATTAATGGAAGGAGTATATATAAAATGTTGACTTCTAGTATATGGATAGAAACTAAGTGTTAAGTTAATTAAAAAAGAATTTCGACCCATCTCTAAGATCAATTATATATCCTTGGATTGCAAATAAAACAGTACCTCCCCCAGTAGATTATAAGTTATTTGCCTAAAATCCATGCGCTTAAGATAACATCATCTTTAGGGATATTGAAAGAACTCACTCACATCTATAGTTTTATAAAAGTAAAAGAAAGTCAAGTAAAAAGCATGTTTAAAGAGCTTCATAACAACTAGATAGTATAAAATCAATAATTGATGAAAAACTTTTAAATGACTTTTTTTCCTTAAATTAAAGAAGATTATTTTATTTATTGAGAGCATATGCTAATTAAGACCCAAGTATTGGATATGTTTAAGGAATGAATTATATTATGGGGCTTTTACTCTTTTTATTGGATGATAACAACAGTTTATTTTCTGGGGAGATGAAAGCTTATTAAATGTTTTTATTTATTAATGTTAAAATGAATTGGTCATAAACATACAATAAATCCATGAAAAAGTTAAAATCAATGGTTTAACATCTTGAGTTATTATTGCAATAGAATCTTCCTGATGTATATAAAGTAATTTGCAATTTAGATTAACCATTTATATTTTTTATGGATTAATACTTTTTTGGGTTGATGAGTTACAAAACTCCTATTGAATTTTCAGCAAAAATTTTAGATATCTTCATAATATAAGGAGAATAAATTATATTTGATGTGTTGTTGAGAGTGTTTACATTAAATAGAAATGAAATCAAATAATTATATGACAAAGATGAATAAACTCAATTTATTAAGGACATACTTCCTATGAGTATTGAAAAATTTGGAATTTAAGCCTTAATTCCAAATTCTGAAATAATAATCTGAAGACTTGAATAATTGAATTTTATTCTAATTATGACAACGAATTTTTCAATTTTGTTAATATCATTTACAACTAGTAAAGAATTTATTCTATATAATCTTGCTCTAAATTCTTTTTTTCTCTTAGTCAAAACTACTGAATCTTCACTTTAATAATTTTACTTAAGCTTCTTCATGTTATTCATTTCGTAATTAATTTTCTAAAAAACATTTTGATTATGTTTTCAATTAAAATTAATTGTATAAAATTTTACTATCTCTAATAAACTTACCGGCTCAATTAGTGCATTGATTGAAATATTTCATTTATAATATTTCAATTTTTTTCATAATTCAAGTTATGTGTTGGAATCTTTGATAACAATACTAAAAATTGTAGGAAATGATTAAATTTTCAAAAAGTTAAATAACTATAATATTGTCTGGTTTTACTGATAGAGTAGTAAATATTATTTAGAAATATATATGTCGTTAGGAGATGAGAAATTTTAGTCAAAAACGATAAAGATCATCAGAAATACCCATTATAACATTTATCAACAAAGAATTACTTAAGAGCTTTGTGAAAATATTCTAGTTTATCAGTTGCTCTATTTTATCCTTATTTATTATAATCGAATGAATAGGTATTTTTTATTTTATATCATCTGTTCATTCTTTGCATTTGTAAAAGCAGTTGAGGATTTTTTACTTTAACAACATCATTAATCTAAAATGTTAATCACTACAAAATCTATACATCCTTAAGTTTATTTTCCATCTAGGATAACCTTTGTTTGACTTTTTAATATTTTTTTGTAATCGCCATACGAATAGCATCTTCAGGCAAAGAGAAAAATTAGAATTGAATTAATTCAACATTTTTGTATTCTGTGTGCTAAATTATTTCAATAACAGCATCGCCTTCTTAAGTAATTCTTAACACTGCACTGTATTTATTGGGGTCTTTGTGAGCCTTATCTAGACACTTAATACAAATGGCAGGATAATCAATAAAAGATGCTGTCAATTGCTATCCATCTTTGATTTTTTAAAATGCTGCTTCATTTATACTACTTGTTATTCAATAAATTTACTCATGAATGAAATGGAAAAATAGATCATTTTCACAACTTAATTCAATTTTCATTCTCTCAAGTGTCTGCTCACTTCCTAAAATAAATACTCTCACATTAAGAGTTTCTTATGTTTATTATTAATCTCCTTCATCTACTATGATTTAACACATTATTTCTTATTCATAAATCAGAGTATAACCCTCAGGATCTGTCTCTTCTTAGGTTTCTTGATAATTTAGAGTTACCTTTGAGGGAGTATTTTTTAACATTTTTATTTGAATTTATTTGTTATTATTTATCCGAATTACTTTTCATGATAATAAAAATATTCACCACATTTACAAAAAGAAAGCAAATATAATGAATATTTGAACTAGCTTTAAAGCATTTTTATTAAAGATTGTGTTTATATGATTATTCACTCCATTGTTTAATCATTTATTGGATTATTAAAATTAAATATTTTCAAATTCTATTACTCTTCATGAAAGCTGAAGCAGTTTTAGGAGTTAATATAGGAGACATTAGATATATTACAAATTGTTCCGCTAAAATTAAATTACACCCTTAGGAATACTTTGCACATGTACATGCTTGCCAAATATGCAAAGAAAGTTCCCCATTTATAAGCAAGCTCAAGAATCTAAAAGATATTGAAAATTATTCCTATTTTGATTTACTTGGATTAAAATCAATGTCAGAGATCATAATTGACGAAATCAATTAAAACGATTTAGATTAGGAATTTTATAGTGATGAATATGAAGAATTTTTATTAAGCCTTGATCCGTTTATTTGCTCTGACTGTAATTCAGACTAAGTTAACTAAAATTAAATTGGTATCAAATAGCATTTAAAGGCTTGCAAAGACTTTCGAGAAAACTCACCTTTTTAATAATAATTACAAAATATCAATCTCAACAATTATTGGGATATTCACAAAAAAGCCTTTACGCTTGATATTCTTTATATTATTAATTGGGTTACAATAATCATCATTAAAAAACTTGTAAATTTTTAAATTAATTATATAGCTCGGACAATTCGACAGAAAGAATCATTAGAATTAATAAGGTAGAGGACATAAATGCGGGAAATGCGAATAATTTAAAGGTATACATTGTTTGTATTTTTGAAGAAATCTTGATTAAACATGATAACTGTAATGTACTTGCTTGTACAAATTGTTATGAAACACATATTAGAAAACAAGTTGAAGAAAATTGCCTAGAAATTAGATGTTTTAATTGTCAAAATAAGCTTTCGACACAATTTATATTGAAAATTCTAGACAATAAATCCCACTACAAAATGCCAATAAATTGATGCCTTCAGACTTTAAATGTTATAGAGAGTTATAAATAATTATAATTTTTTTAAATCTTTCTTTATTGATACGTTTAATTGATTTCTAGAAATTCATAGATTTGTCTAAAAGGTTTGCCTAAAAATCTGCTTTTTTTATTAACAATATTTATCCTCTTTCAAAAAGTAAATAAACGTTTGTGAAGTATTATATTATTAAGAAATTGCCAATTAAATGCTCTACAATACAAAGGTTAGAGATTAAATATAGTGCTCTTTAGTTTCTTCTGCTTTTTAATTTAAATCCAAAAAAATATTCTCTTTCAAATATTGTTTTTTTTTTAATAAATTCAAAAATAAAAGCAAATTTATTAATACTCAGATCAAAAATTTTGTTCTCCTTTACCAAGAAACTTTACCTTTACATTTTAGAATTATAATTCTATTATCGCACCACAGTGTTAATTTTTCCCTAAATTTAAAAAACTACTCTACCCTTTTAAGTAATACTTATTAGTATAGAAACTAATAATGAAGATAAAAACGTTAATGATGTGATATAAAAAGATATAATTTTGTTATGATCTCATTAGCCATTATAATCCATTCTTTATTGAATTTTAGTCTTAAATTGCAAATTTTATTAATTTAATTATAACTAAAATCAAATAAATTATTCTTACATGATTAATCCTTTAAGAATAATAGCTTGTACAAATAAGACTAATGTTAGATAAGCGTCAAATTTATAAAAAACCTGATCAATTTGAATCGAATTATTGTAAAGAACATGAATCTAAAATATTATTCTCCAATTGGATATCTTCTTTTAATAAATTTAATTTCTGAAAATTAAATATCAGAATCAGAAAATTTGTTCTTCTGCTTTGTTTATAGAAACAATGTTTTATAGCTATTATTTCAGCCTAGTCTAAAAAACAATAAAATAATATAATAAAATTGTTTATTATATTTAATTATTATAAATTCTCAATGTTAATCAGTCATTGTTGGAACTTTCAATATCGATAATAAATTCAAATTATGATATTGGTAGCAATCGTAAAAATTAGTTTCAGACTTGCAAGCATTTTAAATTAAGAAAGAAATCCAAAAACATCCTTAATGTATCAATTACTTCTTCTTCAAATCCTCTTCAATAATTTAATTTTTATTTTATTAAATACCTAGTAGCATTTTCTTATATTGGAATTACAATTCTTTTATTGGTTTGTTAACTATTAATATGCTAATATCATGCTACTTTTGATTTTTATTAAATAAAACTCCTCTTCATCAATTTGTAATATTATATTTATTAAAATGATGTAGACAATGAGATACAGAAAATTAAGAAAAAGGATAAGTCTATTGAAAAGATAGTAGTGCATAATATTTAGGTTTCTTTAAGTTTCGAAAAAAGCAACAGGAAAGATATCTTCATTTTTTTTATAAGAAAATAAATTGAGAATTAAATAAATTGATTTAAGAAAGAAATAGAAAATAAATACAATGGGTGAAAGACATTCTTTATTTGCTATGCAAAAGGGCAATGATATATCCTTATAAAAAGAAAAGAAGAGGAATCAGCTATAATACTGCTAAATTCCAATAGGAAGCAATCGAAATTTCTGAATTAGGAAATTAAAAGCGTGGAAACCTCTAGGATTTTATTTAAAGAAACTATCAAGAAGATGTTTTTAAATTTCAATTTAATATTATTTATAGAATATTTTTACCTAAATTCAGCTTTTAAGCCATTAAGAAATTAAACAAATTTTCATTCGTCCTTATTTCTTATCAATATTCTATTAATAGGAGGAAATTTTCCTATTTTTACTTATTTGTATTAAAAATGCCAATTTAACAAGTTTGAAGTAGATTTCGAAGTGGTTCAAAAGGCCTTATTATAGATACATTTATTGTTTAAATTGAGCTTCAAAAACAGAATTTAAATCAATTAATTGAAATTATTGATGTATAAAAATGTATTAATATTTAAAAAAATACTTCATAAGAAATATGGAAGAACATTTTTAGGATTTGTACTTTTAGCACTCTCTGGTACTTCCTTGAATGTCTTCCATGTTTATTACAGTTACTCATCCAAGCATAAAATCGACGCTATATTTCCACATCTGTAACAATAATTAGGAGCAGACCACACTGTTACTAAATTTTGGTCCTAAGATAAATGTGAAAATCATACAGGGAACCAGTATTTATATCCTTCCATAACTAATTGATGTGCTCTACATATTAAGGTCAAATCATTAAGTCTACAAAATTCCTTTGTTACTTTAGCGCCAAACAAATATCCTGCTCCTCTAGAATTAACAGCCCAATACTCTACTTCTTCAGGATCTGACCACATCAAATCACAAAATGGACCTTCATGTGGAATTTCAATCTAAATGTTTTTGAATTTCTATTACTTTTCTATCGATGGTTCTGATCTAATCAATTGTCCTCATATCTGGAGACAATCCACCATGCACACAGAGTATTTAACCTTCAATTAAAGCAGCCAATGGTAAGCAATCAAAAACTTCCATAAACAGTCTCCAAGGACTACTATTCCCATATTTTCTTAACAACTCTTCATAAAATCCGTAAACTTAAGTGCACTGTCTGGATTCGTGATTTCCTCTCAACAAAACTATATTACCAGGATATTTCACTATTGATCATTACTTTCAATTCATACCTTTTAAACAAAGTAAATATTCCATGGTTTCCACACTATTATATCCTCGATCAACAAAATCACCTATAAAAATATAATTATGCGCTGGAATATCTCCTCCTTCTTTAATTAATGCTTGCAAATCATAAAATTGACCTATAAACTAAGCAATAGTAGCATACCATGAATATCACCACAAACATTCACTGGGGCCTTCACTGGCTACACATTTGACTCTTCTAAGAATATTTCCTTTGCTCTTTCGCAAATTAACTTTAAATCTCTTTCTGGAAGGCATCCTCCTGAAAGTAACGATGCAATGTGACGATCGATGTCCATTAATTAAAGATTTACTTTATAATTTTTATTAAAATAAATAGCAAACTATTTGGCAAGCATGATTAAATTTGAATCTTATACTTATAGATTCAAAATAAGAAAGTACAAAAAGGTTCAGAAAGTCATAAACAAAATAGCACCAATAAAAGAAACTAAGTTGCTTCAGAAAATTAGGAGGAGGAAGAAGAAATTATTTAAAATTAATAATTTCAAAGATTTGAATTCATTCAACTCCATATAATTACTTCGATATCCTATTGCACTCTTATAGAATTTCGTTTTCATCAAGCCATTAATTTTTGTTGATGTAAGCCAGTCCAATTTAGTAAACCTAATCTCTTTAAAATAACTAATAGAATAATAGAAATTATATCAAAACATACTTTATATTCCATCAAGGTTTGATAAATCTTTCGTTTAATATCATTCATCTTTTCATTGGGTCTCACTAAAGGAATAACAACATTGGTTGTTGATTTTGTTTTCTTATCCAAAATCGCAGAATGGGGTGATTAGATCTGATTATCATTTGGCAGTTTTTGTGTTTCAGTGTAAATAAAAAAATCTTCATCTTGAATATCTTCAGATAACGGAATATCAGCATGATCGTAAGGAGCATCTTGCTAGTTTCTTTTTGAGGCAGTTTAGTATTTTTAAAGGCTCTGATCAAATGAAAAAACATTAGATAAAATTGTGTCCCCTTTACTTTATTTTGATTTACTAAAAGCTGAATCTGGTCTTTTTTTCGCTCAAATTAACTCAATAGAAAATATACTTCCATTCATATTCCAAAGGATGAGTTGATTTCTCTTCCCATTCTCTTTTGCTAATTCTAGAGTTTTCTTTAATGGATGAGGCCACACTATGCATACGTGAGTTAGATTTGATTCTTTATATATTTTTTTGGGTTCTTGTTGTGATCTCTTAAATATTATTTTCCAGAGCTCTAATATTATTAAAGTGATTCTTAAGTTATGATATTCGTATACTTATTCTTGAATAAACTGGGACACTTTATTTTTCCTCTTTAAAGCCTCTTTCATTTTAAAGGTCTTTGGCATTTTAGAATCTGAGTAGCCTGATTTTAAAGCTTAGACCCTACGGTATGTTTCATTAATTTCTGTAAAATCTTGCTTTTCTTCTAGGATTGTTATTATAATAATAAAAACTGATGGAAAAAGGTTTGTTTGCATCAACATGCGGATGAGGCGCTTTTATTACGACTCGAGGCCTGGTATTAATTAGAGCAATTAGATGTTTTTCTTGCAAAGTTTCAATTTGTTATTTGCCACCTTAATTACAACTGTTTGGGTTAAATTATTTTCTTATCATAATAAATTAAAAAATTGAATGAATATAATCATCAAAATCTGTAAAAAATACGCTTTCCTTAGTTTAATGATTGTTAATCTATAATCTAAAGGAAATCTAAAATACAACATATTATTAAATATTACCTCAATGTCATGAATTTAGAAAAAGATATATAATATGTTAGCTATTTTAACTGACTAGAATTATGTATAATGAGAGAATCTTATTTAATTAGGTTAAGACTATTACTTTGTAACTTTACTTAAAAGTAGTTGGTTTAAATCATAAAGCTTACAATTTGATTAGCTTTATTTGCCATATAAGCAAAAATTATTGATATTACTTTTAAAGAATGACAGCTTATTATCAAAGAATGATCAAGGTTAGTAATAATAGTAATAATTGGTGCTTATTTTATCAAAATAAGTATTGTAAAATTAATTAGGATTTATGATCAGTAATATAACCCTCATTTTTAACTCTATTTATTTTTATATGAACTTAAACGAACTAGAATATGATGAATAAAAGGTAAGCCCATTTTGATCTTGGTAAAATAGAGCCTTATGAGAAGAATTATTATCAAAAAATTACAATGTACCATTAAATAACAATAATACATAAGCTTGTTATATTATTTAAGTTTAAAAAGTTAATTGAATTCACCAGAGATGTAAAACTAAAGCAATAGACAGATTCTTATATAAAAATAAAATACAAATTGATGCAAATCAAATAAAATTGGAAAACTAAATAATACAATATATTGATCAAAAAGAAAAAAGTTATTTTTTCAAATTACTAGTTGAATGTCAAATTTTCATTATTTTCAAGACATATAACAAGTCTAAATTTATGAAAAATTAATAGTTTTGTATGAATAAGATAATTTAATTGTCTTAATTAGCTTTTTAGGAAGTATTGCTCGGAAGTGAAACCCAGAGTACACTAAAAATGTAGAGGAGCATAAATATTACGATTTAGACGTGAATCCTAATTTGAATAAAATTATATAAATAGGTTTAGAATTTTAGCAAATTATTTAATTATATATTTTCAATAATTATCAAAAATTATATTATGAATTTAACTGAGGAAGACATCGATATGTGTTAAAGAGCATTTGCTGAAATGGATGAAGTAAATTCAATATTTTATTTAGGATGGTGTTGGAGCCATTAGAGGTCAGGATTTAAAAATTGCTTTAGAAAAAATCGGTTTCAAACCATCAGAAAATGAACTCTACAAAATCATAAGCGAAGTGGAAGAAACAAATACAGGACTCATTAGATTTAGTGATTTCTTAGGAGTGTATTGGAAATTTAAATATTCCAACTAAGATGGTAAGTGTTATTATCTTCATCATTTTAGATGATGACTAAGACACAATTGATGCTTTTGTAGCCATGGGAGGAAACCCAGATAAAACAGGATCAGTATTAATTTTCATTTATCAATAGATAAGTACAGATAAACTAGTATAAATTATTAAATCTGAATTCGAGTTAACAATTGATATAGAAAGTCTCATCAGAGATGTCGATAAGGACAATTCAGGCCTAATCGAATTTGGAGAATTTAAAGATCTATTAAAAACTTCATACGCTAATGATGAATGACACCTTAATTGTTAAATTATTATTAAATATTTTTCATCTTATATCACCCATCTTTGGATTGCATCAGAAATTTTCCAAAATGGAATTTCTTGAAGCATAATTCGTAGAAATCACATCGATTTAACAATTTACCCATTGTGATCAGCTTGGATTTACATAGCTAATCCAAAAAAATCACTTTATACTAAAAATTGATGCTACTCTAAATTTCAATCCTGTAAATGTCCTTTGTTTTTATATTTCCTTAAATCATGCCTGACGTTAGATAAAATTTGTATAAGCATAATTTGCGATAGCAGTCAAAATAATCAATTTTCGAAATTTTTATCCTTTAAATCTCAAATTTTGAATTATAATAAAGGCCTAATTTTATTACATTATCACATTAATATATTACATATTTCTTAGTGTGGAAATTGATTTGATAAAAAAGAATAGATTTGTCATCTGCAATAACTTTAAATGTCAATATCTTTATAGATATCTATATATATATAAATTTAACATTTAAATTTATCACAAAGTTTTCACTTCGGCAACACTAAAATAAGTTTTTTATTTTTTATAAGCATCTTCTAAGTAGAACAGCAAATCTTCTCTTTAACAATCAGAATTCCTGATGCCTTCTTAAATTGGTGGTAATCTCATTCTAATATTAGGTATCTTATTTAGCAAATAGGCTGCATCATGAAACTTAAATAACTTTATGCAAATACTTTTCCATATTTTAACAGACATTCTAATAGTTCTTCATATTTTGACAATCTAAAGAGCATATCTAATCCTAATTAGTAAGCTGGTTCATATGGTTCAGATTTGCTTTCCTTTAAGGTGAGAGATTCCTTATTACTTATATCAATTAACAATTTTGCAAATTCTAAATTATCTAATAGAACCTAATATTGAATTAGGAAATGCAAATGAGTAAATCTATGAGTTTTAATTAATAATTTAATTAATAGCTTTTGGATTTCGATTAATTCCTTTAATGGTTCCTAAAATTATCTTATAAATTCAATGAGAATCTCAATTAAGAATTATATATTCATGTTTTCATTTTCTGATAAGACCTAAAAGAAATGAAGTTTGAAATCTTATGGCGATAAGACAGTGTATCCACTATATAATCTTTCATTTTAAGTGAATCCAACAGTTTCTGAATGGACTCTCACAAGGGTCTCAAAAATATTCTAAAAGATTTTAATTGGTTTATTATTTAATGCCAATTAAATTAAAAATTCAAAAACAGCATTTTTGCAATTGCTTCTCCTTAATAATCCACAAAATGCTTCTTCTGGTTCATCTTCAAAGGTGTTTGGTAAGTACTTTAAATTCAATGTAAATTAGTAAATTTATTTTTCTTTGTAATTAATTATTAAATCATCTTCTAAGAAATTACAACTTTGCTCATCTAAAATATAAACATAAAATTTACAAATTCGACTCTAAATTTAAACATTCTGTTAAGTTAGAGCGCACCATTTCCTTTTAACTAAAAATGTTTAAAAATATTCGTCAGCTAATTTAATTTCTTGGATCAAAGTTTAAACATCAAATGCAGAATACATATTGCTAAATTATTAAGTTTCCTCATTTTTTTATACTTTCTAAATCTATTTCTATTACTTTTATTATTCAATATCATCAATATCCTAGTGATCAAAATTTTGTGTGACTAACTCCTAATCTTCTACGTTGATTTCATCAGTTTTTTGTTCAGAATCTAATTGTTGGTTTGAAGATTATTGTTTTTATGCTTAATCCCGATCAATCTAGTTATCTTCTAAACTCCTGCTTGAACTTTTCTTAGTTTATTCGTTCTATTAAACATCTTTAATCTATTAATTTTACTGCACTACATTCTACTTTTCTACATCCTTAAATTTGATAGTTGGAATTTCTTATTACTCAAAGATTGATTAAGGTGCCCCAAGGGCGGATTCTGGTCTTTATTTTTTGACATCAAACACCTAGGAGAATTTTTCATTGAAAGTTGATAAGATAATAAGATTATCAATTACTGATAGATTAATCTAATATCTAATAAAAATAAATTACAGTGATATCAGATGGAAAGTTAAGCAGGTATTTTTACTCAGTAATTTTTTCGTGTTGTAGTTAATAAAACAAAAATTTGCCACTTTGTGAATTGGAAAAAGCTAAGAGGGATTTGCCGTATAGGTGAATTAAGTAGACTCTAAAACTTAAATTTGATATCAATTCATCTTGACATAAATCTTTGTTTTTCTTGTCGGTAGGGACAATAAATTAGGGGATATCTGTTTTTTTTGATTTGAATATCGAAGCAAAGGTGGAAGTCCTATCTTTTGGTTCAAAATCATCTAAATAAAAGTCAGGTCCTTTGTATTTGAAATCCTTTTTCTTTTCCTTAAAGAAGTAAGTAGATATTAATCCATTATGATTGCTACAACAAGTTGCCAGAACCTCATTTTTTGGTTCATACCAACAGCAAGTTATTTTTTATTATAAAAACTTGACTTTCCTTACTTAATCATCAATTTTAAGCAAATGTATTCCGTGATTTTCTACAACCATTATGTCAAATATTCCTAATGACCCTTTCGCCCATTCAAATTGAATAATGTATGAATTCTTCTCTTATTGCGCTTGGTATTAGAATTGTCTGTTTGCTCTGGTTGAAAACATCCACTAATTAATACTCGATAATAAATTACTAATTAGTTTTCAGATACTTAATAAGCAACGAAGGAGTTATCCTATTGTATATTCATACTATATATTATTCCATTATAAGGGATCTATATGCGCACAACTGTGGTGAGTTCACTTTTTTAGATTATAAATATTTGATTTTATTCTCTAAAGATGAAAGTTTCTTTCCCTCGATCATAAAATAACTAGGCAGATATGAGAATGGAAAGCTTACTTGTGAGTCTGGTCGAAGAGTATTCCAAAAATCATTCAAAAATGTGATTTGGTTGTATTGTATGAATTAGGCTAATGACATACAAATAATGTAAAATAAATATAAAAGAAAAGCAACGTAAAATAGTTTGTTGATTATATTTAATTCAATTGTTCCATAATTAGAGAAATTAATTAATCATAAATGGGGTAATGTTCATGTCAGGAATAAATTCACATAGCAAGTGAGGTTCCTCCAATAAATTTATTTCAGAAACCAATAATGATTACAGAAGAATAGGTTAATGTAAATTAGGCGACACATTCTTTAGAAGTAGACAAAGCATTTTCTCAAGCGAAAACGAAGTAAATGGAAGATTCGGAGGAATTGGAATTGCATAGACCTAATAAGGCTGAAGCTTGGGAGACATCCAAATTGTTTGAAACTATTTCGGAAAAAGTTAGAGTAAAAAAAAAGTTTAAACTTTCTAGGAATTATAGAACGAATTACCACCTTTAGAACTTGAAGACAGGGAAGGATACTTTTATGGAGTTTATGAACTAAAAAATGGATCCTTATATCAAGGTACCTGGATTGAAGGCTAAAGGGAAGGAAAAGGTAATAATATCGAATACTTTTAGGAGCATAGATTATGAAGAATGGGGCACTTTATGAAGGCTATTTCGTTAAAGGAAAATCTAATGGCAAAGGAAGAATGATATATACAGATGGAGATTATTATCTTGGTGAATGGTTGGAAGATTAACGTAATAAGTTTTCTTAATTTTAGTTCATGGATACGGAGAGTATTATCATGCTGATGGAACCAAGTATAAAGGAAATTGGGAATTCGACAAATAGCATGGATATGGAGAGGAATTTTTTAAAGATTCTTCAATTTTCAGAGGTTAATTTTAAAAAGGTAAAAAATTCGGATAAGGACTTTTTATATTTCCAGATGGTTCTTAATATGAAGGCCAATTTTAAAATAACTATTTTTCAGGCAAGGGGTACTTTTATAAGACTATATTGTTTCTAGTAAATATACTTGGCCTAGCAAAAAGTAATATATTGGTTAGTGGGAACAGAGCAAAATGAATGGATAAGGCGTAATGATTTGGTAGGATGGAACTCGATATGAAGGATCTTATTTGGAAGATAAAAAACATGGATTTGGAACAATAACGTGGCGTAATATACTAATCATCATATTAGCTGATTCTCGATGCTATTCAGGTTAGTGGTTAAACGGGAAAATGCATGGAATAGGAGAATATACTAGTTCGACAGGATAAGCAAGGAAAGGAGAATGGATCAATGGTAAAAGAGTTAAATGGATTTGATTATATGATTAAAATGATATTTGATAAATTATCTTATTTAATTAAGAGTTTTGAGTTAATATTAAATATTAATTCAAAATTTAAAATCTCTATAAATTAAGAAAATTTTCAATTGTTAGTTCTGTATTTTTAGAATTTTTTTAATTTTGGTGGAAAATCTGTTAGAGCGAAGTGAAATGATTATATAAAATTCTTATATTTGAATATAGAAATTACAATTTAATTAAAGAAAACACATCCTTTATTTTGTACATGAATAGTGCTTGATCTTTACTTAATTTGAAGAGAGTAGTTTTTTAGTATATTGCAAATTATTTACAATCTATCTTGATATTAAGTCTATGAAATCCTAAATCTGAAAGAAATAGTACATTTTTACTTTTAAGATTCTAAAGATCTTTTTTTTTATGGAATCCCATTTCGCTAGTTCTACTAGGAAATCAGAGTGATAAATCTCTCTTAACTATTATCGGTTAGTACTTTCTCATTTTTATTTAACCTTATTTATTATTTTAGGCAAATGTTTTCTTTTGAAATGGACTTATCATTAAAATATGTACAATCATCTAAGAATTTAAATTGTCTAATTATTTTTAAAACTCTTCAAAACTCTCCAATAAACTTTCAGCATATAATTTCAATTGTGATTCAATTGAAATATGTCTTCTAGTTTCGCCTTCTTTTTAAATTAATTGTTATTCTAAATTTTAATATGAATTTAATAATTCATCATTCTCAAAATTTAGTTAATCCACATAATGGCAAATCATATTGAAACAAATACTTGCATTTTCTACTTTTTGGAATAGTTTATTGATTTCTTTCATGTCCTATTAAGGATTTAATTTTTAGAATAGTTAATTACCTTTATTTAAATATTAATATACATTTTCTAGTAGTTCTAAGGTAAGTTAACATTCTTGTGTATTTTCAATTGCTTACGACATCAAAATTTTATTTACGATTATTAATTAATTTATCTGAATTTAGAAACATCTGTATTTCTAACTTAATTAAGAGGAATAAAAACAAAATAATAAATAGTTTAAGTATATATATATAATTCACCTTAAAGATTCATAAGTTTTGAGTAATGTCCTTAATAATGTCAACTTTATTTATTTTATTCCCTACACATAAACTATGATTTCTTCTTTGAGGCATTAGCTTAGAGGTAACATTGTTGAAACTAATACAATTCAATCCATCAACGGCATTTAATGATCGATCACATATAATCAATTAAGGGATCCCTTGTTTATAAATATTTTTATCAAAGAACAATTTAAACTTTTGCATAGTTGGATATTCAATTAATGGACTAGTAATTTTTGTAGTTCTTAACGGAGTTTTTGAGGTTTTTTATCTTATATCTATTAATCTTGGAATCGTTTTAATTCTCTAGGTTTATTGTGAAATTGATTTTCGGGCTTTTTCTTAACTAGTACTTGTCTACACACTCTGATCGGTTGTTAATTTTTATGGCTTCTCAAAACTTTAATTTTAATCATCCCAACCGACTATCTCTTATTAAGTAAAGTTGATTTTACTTTTCGGTTGCTTTACTTTGATATACAAACATTCTTACATAAATCAATTCTATGTTAATTATCACATAAAGTTTGATAGGAGCTCAGAGCTTCTAAAGTTTATTAAGCAGTGTTTTCAACTCTTTTTCTTATTGGCGATTGATTTAATGTTGATTTTCCAATTTTGTTAATCTGAAAATAATTTCAATTCTTTACAATTTTTCTTGCCACTCTTTGTTAATGAATACGATGAAATTAGTTTTCTTTATTAGAAATAACTGACTTTATCATTTGCAAGCAAAATATTTAATATTATATTTATAATTCAATTAGTCGTTAATATTTAGAGTATATTCTAATAAAAAATTACTAGGATTTCTATTGAGAAGACCTTAAAAATTGATTTAAAAGATCTCTTTCTTAACAGATAATCAATTCTATTTAAGATTGACAATAATTTCAAATATACTCAAATATTCATAAAATTAAGAATTTTAATCTTGTAGCTCTGAATTGAATATGAGAGGCATAAAAAAATTACAAGACTAACTTATTTAGATAATTTTATTTAAATATAATTATTTTTTAATAAACATTAAAATTTTTTCTAAATTATGCAATAAAATCTCACTTGTCCAGATCATGGAAAGTTAATGGAATATATAAATTTTCATACAAATTCTAAATGCAACTTGTTTTGTGAGGAATGCATTAAAAGTTAAAACATTTAAAATACAGTAGTAAGAATAGATAAAATTAGGCATAAGGTTGTAAATGAATTAAAAAGTGTAATTAATTATTAGACTAACTTAGATCAAGCAATATTAGGAGAAATATTAAAATAAAATTAGAATTATTTAAAATTCATTAATTTCTTTAAAGGAAAAAGAATAGTAATTATGTAAAGTTATTGATGATATTGATATCTATTAATTTTAAAATGTTTAAGATTATATTTAAAAAATTTATAGAATTAACAATGGAGATGTGTAGGCAACACTCACTCAATAATTTTTTCAAGATACAAAACCCATTGATTAACTATAAAGAATGTTTACTTTTAGCCAAGAATATAAAAATGATTCTGTTATATTATTGAATAAATACACAATAAAACAAAGTATTATGGATGATAATTCATTGATTAGATAAAGTGATTATGAATTCCCTTGCAACGATTGAACCAGCCTTAGATCAATAGTAAGAGAGCTCAATCTATTTTAAAATAAATGTAAACAAATTCATTTATAATCAATAAGCATATAGGTTAGAGCATTGCGATTGGATTTTGTGAATTAGAAGTCATTAAATAATAATAATATCAAATAAGTAATTGGAATTCCTTAGGACACGGATGCTATCTAATATCAAGTGGAGGATGTAATACTATTAATTATTGATAGATACTTATAACTCAAAAGATTGGAAATTTAATTTCAAAAAAAATGGATTTTGCTTTAATCAAAATTAAATTATTAAAATTAGCTATGATCCGCTGAATAGCTTAATAATATTTGAAAAACTTAATGATTCTTAATGCCTAATAGAAATGAAAATAGCTGCAAAAGATTTATACGCTTGTGTTTATGTTTCGAAACCAAAGGATGAGATCGAAATTCTGAATTTTTGATGAGATCCTATGTTTTGTTTATTTAATGAATTTCGTATCTTAAAAAACATAGCTCTATAGGATAAATCAAATTCACAAATTAAATAATAATATTTGATGACAATATCATAAGTTCATTTCTAACATTTCCCTCTTAAGTTTTTCAATCACTTTTTCGACAAGTTAGACTAAAGTTTCTTCTGTTTTCTCTCTTTCATTTCTAGTTTTTTTGAGTTATTCTTGGATTCTTCCAGAGATTTCTCTCAAACTTTCCACAATTTCCTCCTCTTTGGCTTCTCTTTCTTTCTTTTCTCTAGAAATAGATCTATTGTAATTTGTACCTTTCAAATAATTCTCTTAAATCATTTAATTATTCCACGAATTAATGATATATTTTTTCTTCAACATCTTTTCTTTCTGTTATCTCATTTTATAACTCATCAGCTATTTTTGGGAGATCTTCATTCAAATAAGAATCAATGTATTCATGAGATGTAGATTGAGCCTAATTTATTAATTAAATAATTTACCAATCCTTCTTTTACAACCTCCTATTATAAGCTTTCTATTTATTATCCTATAGTATAAACTATCTTTTTTTCTTGTTCAACTCTGTCCTTGGAATTCTGTTCAATCAATCTTCTGGCATGTCTTTCAAGATCTGTTATCAATTTAAAGGTTTCACTCTCTTATCTTTCACGACTAAAATAAATATTAAACATTCATACTCTTCTTATTCTTATTCCAAAAATTCTGTCAATTGTCTAACTTTCTGGGCAATATAAGCAAACTTCTCTTCCTTTTAGTCAGATTAATGTTATAATTGAGCTTCAAATGCCATTATTAATTGGCTGATAGCATGGAATCGATTATTTTTCCTATTAAATATAAAAAACTTATGTACTCGTCCTAAACACTTGTTGAAATGTTATTAAGCTTTTCAAAAATTGATGAAACTCTATTTTAGATATTTTCTGACATGGTTTTGCTTAAAATTATTAATAATTTTTATTTCTGTGTATTTCATATAAATATCAAATAATATATCAGCACTAGTTTTTCATAAAATTAAAACAAATTGCAAATCTATCATTATTTACATATGTCAATAACTATTATCTTATTATTTTGATATCAAGCAAAAATTGTCAAACAAGGTAAATTATCGCAAGGTAAAAATGGAAAGTAATAATAGGTCTAAATTGAGAAGTTTAGAACTTAATTGTAATTGTAAATTAATCGAAACTGTATGATTATATTGTAATTTGAGATTAAGGGTTGAGGACAATTTATTATATTTTCAAAAAATGGATACTTTTTAAAAAGGACATAATAACTCTAAATAAGATTTTATCATATTTTAGTTTCATTAAATCAATTAGAAATGTATAAATTTTGGGTTCAAAATATTGAATTCAAATTTATATAATAGATAATAAATGAAAAAATAAAAAGAGTAAAACTTCATAAGAAAATACCTGTTAACCAACTTAAGAATGCTAATAGTTATCCATCAAAAGTAGTATATTATGTATTAGACACTGAAATATGTTTTTTTCTTTTTAGGACAAATGCAAAGTGCTTTTTTCTATTTATGTCCCTGCTATAATGTCTCTTTCAAGATTTATAATAGATTTATATTCATATACCTCATAAGACCAGATTTAATTTTGATTGACAATTAGATGATTGGCATCGATAATAAATTATTATACCTACTTCCATTAATATGCTGGATATTTTTTGAAATTTTAGTATTACAGGGACAAGTTATTTATCAGGTTATGAATAGAAAATAAAGCGACACTCAAAGTAATTAAATTGAATTTTTTGGGTCATTTTAAAATATGATCATAAATATTAAATCAATATATTCTCAGTTATATATAATTTACTTTTATATTCCAGCTCAAGTGTTGTCATTTACATCATTTGGAATTTCTGAAGGCATAGCGAATATTGGTATCTCAATTTTTAGTATAATTACTGTAATAATTCAAGTCATTAATCAAATGATTAAACTTTATGTTAGTAATACTTGTTTAAATTTAACAATAAAAGGATATGAAAGGTTATACTTTACAAAATTTGACTTTATTCGAGAAATGTTAATTTTGATTTAATTAATAATTTATGGTATCTTAACTAATTTTGAGAAAGCACAATTAGCTCAAGGGATTGTAATTGTACTTGTGAGTTTAACTTACATTTTGAACGTAATTATTGATAAATCGATTGTTATTGAAAGATTTACTCAAATTATTTTAATTGTCCATATCAGTTTAATTGTAATAATTACAACATCTCTTTTACATTATTGGCAATTAGGGTTAATTTTGATACCATTATGTATTTTTGTTAGTTTCTCATATCGTTAACAAGTTATTTTGAATTTATATGAAAGTATAATATTAGAAAAAAATGTTCAAAAAATAATTCATTATATCTCATATTAAATTAATAATAAACAAAAAGGTTTGGAAAGAATAGATTAGGTGTCTCAAGCAATTTTGTTGTATTAACATAGGTAAAAATGCAATGATCCAATGTGTCATTGTAATACAAATAAAAGCCTCACGGATAATCCATCTAAAGTTCTCTTTTTATCATCAAAGTTATAGAGGAATTTTATAATTCAAAAAATTAAGCATTGGAACAAAGAATTGAATTAAAAGAAGGATATTTCTTCTCACAATTCTTGTGTATTTTATATTAGTGCCTTAAATTATTTTGGATTCACTACTCTAGCCTTTTAAGAATGCAATCGTTTATTGTCATTATCAGCACATTAAAATAGAGGATTTTTAAGTCACAGCGATGCAAACTCCCTTTCTTAAAGTCATCAATAAAGCACTCCTTCTCAATCATCTGAACCACGAAATAAAGTGAATTAAGCAAAACTGTAGGAAATAAATGCTAAATCGATTGAAAAATAATAAAAAATTAAAATAAATGTTCGTAACAACCTTTTAGATTTGCTTTCTTAAATAAAACTTAAAATAATCAGCAAAGATATCAAATTAGAATTGTAGAATACTTTCCTTAAACAATAAACAAAGTAATAAGAAGAAATTGCAGATGCTGTAGAGTTATATCTATAAAGTGAATAATAAAATTAGATTGTTAAACACAAGATCTTGAAGTGTTTACAATAAAAATTATAGTTTTCTAATATGATTCTCAATAAAAAGGGATTGAGATCTCGATAATTATTTTATCATGCGAAAATACTATCGAATTTATTCTATTAATTGGAAACGGAACTCTTATTCTAATATTCATAATTTCCAAGTCAAAAGATTTAATCTATTAATTGTTTCTTCCAGTCTGAAATTATGAATAATTATTTATCAGCATTCAAATTATCAAATTTTAGCACAATCGCTGATGATAAGCTTATTAATATGAAAAAGAATTTGAAAATTAATTTGTTCGGGAAAAATGTAGTCCATATGATTATGTATTTATCAGATAACTTATCAACTTTGGTTATTTCCTAATTTAGCAATAATACTCATCAATTTTTATCATAAAGTTATGAAGATTTCATAAAATAAAATAAAACTATTGATTCAATTTTACCTTCTGCTATAAGAAATGAACATTATATGTTAGTTTAGAGATTTATGAATGATGGTAGAAACAAATACTTTAGAAATATAGACATAAGTTTTCTAGAATTGCAGAATGGATTTTTAAAGCCGTTCAATTTGATTCTTGATATTGTTTTGAATTAAACAGAGAATTTGTCGTTTGCTGCATTTTTTGAAGAAGTTTCTATTGGAAATAGTTATATCTTGGTTGATGTGAATGGAATATGCGGAGGTATGACTGCTAATCTATTGGAAAGATCAGGTTGGAAGGCTTCAGAAATTAAATAAAACTCAAAACTAATTAATACCTCTTATCAGATAAATATCAATTCAATAATACCAGATTTTAACGAAATGAAAATGCATTAAAAAGATAATAAATTTTATAATGTGCAAATTAATTTATTGAATAAAAGATTATTGATCGGAAAGGAATCTCGTTCTATTTAATCCTTTCATGATGTATGGAAACACTTTTAAAATTTAACATTCTATAAAGGAACCATTATTATATCAAGTAGAGAATTGTATGGCTACTATTATTACATTATTGAAATAGAGGATTTAAGATTAAATTAGACAATATCACACATGTCAAATACGGATGGAAAAGGAATGACAACATAAAGATTTGATTAAGATCATACAAATGAAATAGAAGTTAGTGAACTTGAAGTATCATACCCTGAAGCCGAAATTAACAAGCCATAGTTCTTAGATATATGTTAATAATCCTTATCTGAATTTTAATAAGAAATAGAGAATAATTTACTTCAGAGTCAATAGATGCAAGTAGGATTGGCTTAGCATCTTGTAGCTAATAAGTAACCCTTTCCTGAGAATTTGATTAAATTGAATCAATCATTAAATGACTAATCATTTGATAATCATAAAAATATTGAGCATAACAATGCTGTTGATGTCACTCCAAATCAAAGTATTCGCAAACTAATAGATACAAGCAAATCTTTTGGGTAGTAGAGGTTTTTTAATTAAGAGATCCAAGATTTGGATTAATCTAATAGCAAAATAAGTGAAGCTTTTCAAAATTAGATGAAGGATGTTAATTAATTGTATGATGTAGACTTAAATAAAATTGATAAAGAGATGAGAGAAAATATTAAAATGCAATTACAACTAGAGGTAGAATAGAAAAATTAACCAAATTAGCAAGTTGATGATGCCGCCTCTTAGGTTTCATCATTAATTGGTTTAAAGAAGTCTTTATTCTACAAAAAATATGAATTAATGAATGGGATAATCGATAGTACTTTTAGACCCATCTCCTATAAATTATGCAACATTTTTTTTTTAATTTAATTGATTTTAATAGCAATATATAGTGTAATCATATTATAGAATTTGAACACAGATTATAATAGGTTCATATAAGAAGTAGATATGCTTTTATTTAGCTATAGCTTTATGACTCCTTTTGATATATTTTAAGCTTTAAGATTCTCCACTGTTTATTATTCAGGGTAGGTTCCAGCTTTCATGACTGCAGCTGAGAATACTGTGTTAGCTGCCTGGCTATCAAATCATTTGGGAGAAGGATATGATGATATGAAGAGGAACTTTTTACAATAATTCTCTAACCCTTAATTATTAGAATTTTTTACTGATCAAAACTTTGAGGTTTAATTCATGAAGGAGAACTCAACTTCAATGGAGGTTAAGACACTTTCTTTTAGAGAGTCTTTAAATGTTCTTTTGTAATATTAATATCAATTTAAAATAGCATATCAAAAAAAGTCTGGTATAAACAATTATCCATTCTCTGCCTATCCCTTTTTTAATTATTTGAATTTGCATGATAAATTTGATAACATGACTAATGATATATTAGATTATACTAAATAAAGAAAACATATAGTTTAAGAGAATTGGCAATCTATTTGGATTCCATTTCTAGTGTTGGATTTTGTATTCATGTTGGCTACTTATTACTACTATACACAGTATTTGCTAATTTATGAAAACTTTTTAAACCTCTTTAAATTTATCGATGAAATTTGGCTAAATCGAGATATGGAAAGATACAAAATCTTGATAAGTATATTGACAAAGAATTCAGATGTCATATTTAAGTATCAATTTGATTTGGAACAAAAGGAAAAGTTTATGATGGCTGAAAGATACTAAAAAGAATCTAAAACAATACATGATGTAAAGAAGAAAAAGAGTTATCAAAATTATGATAAGCTTTCAAAAATTTCTGGACTTATTGGTATTTCATTTGTTTTTTCTGTATTCTTTATACCAGCTTTATTAATTTAATTATAAACAAATAGTTATCTATCTAAATATGTTAACACTGCTGACTTTTACAAATTTACAGGAGATCTATGCTTTTAATTACCAGGCATGTTTTCATAAAGACAATTCTTATATAAGTGGTCAGTCTATAATTTAGATTTAAAAGATAAACCAAGAATGATAGCTCGATTATTTAAGAGTATTGATAATCTAAAATTATTTGATGAATATGTACAATAATTCAATTAGGAGGACTACCTAACAACTCAAAGTTTTATAGATAAATTGAATTTGCTTGTTAAAAGTCCGGTGTGTAAGTTCTTTACTGGGGATTAATATAATGATTATGCTTTCTACTGTTCAAGATCTTTTGACGGAGCATTAGACATGGGTCTTAGTTAAGCTATGATGTATGCAGCAAATCAATACAAAGTAACATTTGCTTTGAATAATTTTACTTCTATCGCTTAATACTTTAGATATGAGGCTGAAGGCATGTACATTATGGTAAAGGGCATGATTGAGTTGGTTGCTTCTTTAAAGGAGGCTTTGCTGTAAGCAACATTTTCCCAAATGGATTAAATTATAGCGTTGAGTGTTTTTCTATTGGTCTTTCAATTTGTAGTGTTTTTCATTCAGTACTTTGTACTTCATAAGTATTACACAGAGGAATATAATTTGGTGAAAAGGTATATGTTATTATTGCCATCTTCAACTTTGTTATTGGATGACAATTTTGAAAGAAATATTAGAATATTCTATGCGCAATATTAAATATGATTGATGAATTATATAAAATATTAAAAATGTTAAAGTTTTATTGTTTTTTCAGCATAGTCATTGCATTAGGAGCTATTTACAATTCTTTTAGTGTACATAAGCAATTTTACCCATCGGTTTTATATCTAAGCACTAATAAGATAAATAGATCTATACTTGTGAATTTTATTATAATGATTGTTTCCACGTTGATAATGACTTTTATAAGAGTTATGTTTGGAGAATTAAAGGAAATAGAAAAGATCGTATAAATTTGTATTAACTATTGAATAGTCTGTGATAGATAAAACAAAGAAGAAAATTTTAGAAGTAGCATACTTATTATTCTTTTTTTATTATTCATTGGATTGGTAGTTCATATGTAAAATATGTATAAATAATTTAGTTTTGATCCTTTGGTTAATGGCATTATCAGTAATTCATTGGATTGCAATAAAAAGAGCTGGGTTCCTGATTGCGGAATCGTAAATTAATTTTAGAGACAATGTCAAACTATTATTAACATTCATCTTGCTGTTTTCTATTGATATCAAAGTAACAATTTGAAATAGTCTAGTTAGATAAGTCTGTATTTTTTTTATGGAACAGAAGAGAAATTTTAGAACATGCTATTAGGTTTTGAATTCATGCTTTTGCCAATTCGAATTGCTTTACCATTTATAAAACATGTGGTCAATCTATTTGAGATTCTTACTCTTTCATAATTCGACACTAAGGCAATTATCTTCTGTGGACTTGATGTCTTAAAAACACTTTTAAAATTGGGTGTTTAATATCTGCTTTTTTAGTACGTGTTGAACACTCAAGGATTTCTTTTGATTTTATTTGTCGATGGCGTTGAAAATGCATATGCAATGCTTAATAAAATAAAAGTCTTTTATAATCAAGTTAAATTAATCAGAATGATTGAAAGGATATAAGATGTTGAAAAAATAGATTCACATGATTCCACCTGTTTAATATGTTTGAATGAATTGGAAAATGGTAAAAGTTTATCTTGTGGTCATATATATCATAAGAGTTGTTTGAAAACTTGGATAGCTGGAAATTCTAATCAATTTTGTCCTAAATGCAAAAAGCCAATTTAATTGGAATAGAACAAAATTGAAGACAATGATTCGAAGACAAAAAATTTGAAAAAACAAATATTATTGTAAGAATTGAGTGAGATTCGAAGCAATATTTAATTATTAAAGATTTT
This sequence comes from Paramecium octaurelia, assembly GCA_905182995.1. Classification (NCBI taxonomy): domain Eukaryota; phylum Ciliophora; class Oligohymenophorea; order Peniculida; family Parameciidae; genus Paramecium; species Paramecium octaurelia. Next base: position 43,962 of record CAJJDP010000066.1, read on the forward strand.
AAATTAATGTCGAAACATTTAAAATCACTTACAGAACAATTAAGGAATTGGAAATGTTTAATATGCATTGCCTTGTGAGGCTTTACAATATTATTCTGGAGTGACAGAAATCAAGAGATTGTAAATTAATTATATGAATAAAATTATGAGTGGAATAGATAAGGGAATAATTGAAAGTCATTTAATACCTAAATGAAACAATAATATTATTATTTTATTTTCATTAAAAATCAATCATTTTAGAATAATCTTTATTAAAATGTGCCTCTCATGATCATCCATTTTTATGATTCTTTGAATTAGGAGTTATTTTAAATAAATAAAAATAAAATGGCAATGAAAACATATTAATATTATTGATTTTCACTTTTTAAAATAATAGAAGCTTTCTGGGCAGACAATCCCTTCTAAAAAGCGAGTAATGTATTTCAAATGAGTTAATTTTGTTGATTCTGATCTCATTTATGAATGCATCACATAGGAATATGCATGTTTTGAATAAAACTCGAAAGATAATTCTGAGAATATTTTTTTGTAAACGTCTCCATCCACAGTCCAGATTCTTTTAAATTGTTCAAAATTCTCTAATTTTTAATTTGTAACCCATTTCTTGAAATGAGAGACATTACTTTCAGGAATATATTGTGTAATGATTTTTAAGGCCTATTCGTTATGCAAAATGAATCTATTTAGAGCATTTCCAAAATTTCTTAAGAGATTTTTTGTATCTTCTTTTTTTTGATTCTCTTCTTTTGCCTTCTCAACCAATTATTAAAACACAGTCAAAGGGAGAGTAATTTATTGATCCTCTATCTTTATTTTCTTACTTATTGTGAGTTCTTCTTGTGTGTATTTGTAGGGTCGAAAATTGGACATTTTATTAATCATTTTAGTTGAATATCCTTTAACTCACTTTTAATTCGATTCTTAATAAATATAATTTATTTGTGTAATATTCAGGATATCTTAATGCAGTAGTATTTTAATAATAAGAATCACTATTTTAATGTCCTTATATATATAAGAAACCAAACTAAGTATTTTCATTATGATCCTCTGGTTATAAAAGATAATACATTTAAAAGAAAATAAATATAGGAGACTTAATAATTGTTAGCCTAAAAGTATGAATCAACACACTAAATGGTATTCAATAAATGTTAATTTTCACACTACCCAATATATTTGAGGATAATAAGTTATAGGTATTTGTCAATAAATATGAAGATTATATATAGAGTATAAGGATGTATGAGAAACAACCTACAGTCGATGTGTTAACAACTATTTGAGAACTCTTTATTACAAATTTGTATTTTTCAAATGGTTAATCATAAATCAAGAGGAGTTCCATTAAGGAAGGGAATTAGAATTTTTGAGTAGAATTGGAACTATAATAAAGATAACTGTTCAACTAAATGTAGTTTTTATTTTAGATACATATCAGAAAACAAGTCTACTTAGTTTGGAGATGAGTTTATGGAAAGCAAGGATAAGAATATAAAATAAAATGATCTATTTTTATTAATTTTTATAAAGGAAATATTAGAAAGAATTTTGAATATCTAAAAGCATATATTAAATTTAAATATAATTAAAATGATTGAGATAGCGGAAAAGGGTGTCACAAATTTGGAATTGAGCAAGCATTTAATTAAGAGACTAAATTATCCTCAATGGAAAAGAATCAGCAGGTTTGAATTTACACAGATATTTTGAAAATATTGATTATATACTTTATACTATAACACGTCAGGCGATTGTTTATTATAGGTAAAAACTCTCAACCTACGATTTGTAACATCTAAATACACATGAGAAGGAGTTTCGCGTAGTCTGGTCTCCAAGTTAACCACCATCGCCATCCAAGGCCATGTGCGAGTTTTCGTCTGGTGATTCTAGTCCTTGTGATGATGATCAATATTAAGCTAAAATAGAATTCATAGGTACAAAATTATCAATTCGTGATATTTGTAATTCTGTTCTTAATTCCAATTGCTATGAAATTCGAATTTTAGAACCCACAAAAACAGGAAAATACGAGAAGTTTTAAATTTTAAATAAATCTTAGAATCCCTTTGGAGTGGCAAAACTAAAAAGATATAATTCTCTTTTATTATGATTCTTCACTTGAAGCATGTCAAGATAAGCATTCTATTAAAAAGTATTTAAAGGAAAAGTAAAATTTATTTATATTATTAAAATTAATTTATAGATTCAAAGATTATCATTTTATTAATTTTGAAGAGGTCTAAAAAGTATATTTGGCAGGAGAATAGGCATATGTTATAAGAATAAATGAAGTTAAATCAGCCTAATTTTTTTATTATAATATGAATAAAAATTAACCAAAACACAAGAAGTATCTTGGTGAGAATTTTCAAGTAATAAATTGCCCTCTATCTTCCAAAGGTTGGAATGTTGAAGAAAATCCGAGATGTCAAAATCCAGTATAAGATTATTCTCAGATTTCTGCCCATTTAATTTTATAAAGACAAAATTGAAAGCATAATATATGAGAGAAGGAATGAGAAAACCTTTATTGACCTTCGATCCTTAAGAGTGGAAGAGCTATTTGAATGTACAAATAATAAATGCACCTTAGTTGAAGGATGTAAATATGGAGTGATCTATTGCGATGACTTAAAATAATCCTAAAGTTTGGTCGACATTTTTAATAAGTAAAAATATGCATATTCTTAGGTACTTTTTTGAACGAAAAATATCTTAGCCAGAAATCATCTTAGTGAATGAAGAAGGCAAGAAAGTTCTTTAAATCTCTAATACCTCAGAATTTATTAACCATCTCTCAAACAATTACGACACTGAAAATTATATGAAACTTATTCTCCAATAGGAAATAGATAAGGAAGTTTAGGAAAAGATAGAAAAGTAAGAAAGATTAGAAAAATTGGAAAGATAAGAAAAACAAGAGAGGGAAAGATAAGAGAAAATTGAAAAAGAAAAAAATGAAAAATTAGATAGAGAGAAAGAAAGAGAAAAATAAGAAAAACTACAGAGTGGAAGTATATGATATTTCTACTATTCCAAGAAAAAAATTATCAAGAGATTAACTTAACTACTGTTGAATTTAATAGTGGGAAAGCTCATGAAAAATAAGATAAATCTATTGAAAGGAACCAAAATTCCTATCACAGTCATTATCATCATAATTATAATAATAAATGTATTGAGATAGTAAAACTAATGTAGATGAGAATGGAAGCAGAAACAAAGGCAGAAGATCAAGATCACAATCCAGAAAGAGAAGACATAGTTCAAGTGACAGTTCTAAGTTAAAATATATAATTAATTATATAACAGAAAATATCATGATAGAAAACATCGATAGAATCGATATGAGACAAAAAGAAAATCGGGATGGGAAAACAATAGTAGTAAGACAAGAAAATGAATAAATTTTACTGTAATTTTAAAACAACAAGGCATTTATAGAAATAGACAATTATTTTTACAAACAAAACAGTTAAATAAAAATGTAAAACAAAAGCAATACAATCAAGCAGGCTTCCTTCTGATGTCAACCATAAATAGCATACTCTATAGCATCAAATACTTCAGAAGTGAAATTTAATTAAGGAGATACTTGTTTCAACTCATCCTTTGATATATTTTCTTTATTTGATTTGTATATGTTGACAAATGATTACAATAATTAACAATTTTTGCTTATACTTTCTCCCCCTTTAGAATATGGTACTATATGATCAAATTGATAACATAAGGGTCCTCTGCAAGCATTTAGGGCTTTGCAAACTGGATTACCAACGGCATCTAATCTCCATCTATCTGGATTTCTTCCTTCCATAATTTAAGCCTTTTAAACAATATAACAGAGCTGATACATTATTCCAGCATTCTTCCCTAGCTAATTTATCGAATCTCCTTGGATTATAAGGTGAAGGTGACCTTCTTTAATTCTGATGATGTTGATGTGTAATATTATTATGATTTGAATTAATATTATTTTCCGACATTATTTAAATTAAAAATAATAATAAGAAAATAATCCACAAATATTATTATTGTTAATCCAATATTCTTAACTTTTATTCTAGTATTATTCAATTCATTTTCTTTTTTAACACCTATCCTACCCTAAAGCAATCTGAATTGATTCAATCAAGAAATGTAATTATGTTCAGTTTACATTCAAAAGAAATTCAAGAATTTTAGGAAAATTTGATTTCAAATGTAATGTCATTTTTGAAATATACTAAAAAATTCAATTTGAAAAATGTTGAAAATGGTTATCACTCTATCAAGAAGGAAAACATTAATGTTCAAATAAATTGATAATTAATTGTAAGAGTTCTTATTTTACAAAAAGGAATTATAATTTATTTTCGAATTTCTGATGCTTTTATGAAATTATTTTGCAATAGTTATCATTCTAATAACAAAGAATTTATTTTAAGAAAAACTTAAGAATAAACAATTTAATCTGTTTAAATTTAAAGGTAGTTATTTTTAATTATATAGTCTAATATAAATAACAATATTGTATAAGATAGATAATAATATTTAAATAAATTTTTCTCAAAGTGGTGAATATTATTTTCCCATAATTTTTTTTTAGGAAGAAAAATGTCGGCTTCAATATGGCTATAAGATTCATAAACCAGCTGTGCAGTACATCCTTAAATGGCAATCCAATATTATAAAGATCAATTATATTAGTAAAGTTGGATAGCAAATTAGAAAGATTAAGGATTAGGAGCTATGAAAACTGCAATTAGTTAAATTATGCATAGATCTCTAATATAATATGTATATCAATTATCAGTAAAATCAGAAAATCTCGATATTTTAGTCTTAATAGTGTTTAGATCACTTTATAATGCTTTGCTTTCAAATTGCAAACTATCAAGGTGTTTTTAGACTCTCGATTTAGCATTGATCTGTTTTGATTGATTAATCATATTGTCAATCTCAAGTAGGTTTCTTTGTCTATCATCTTAATTGCCGATAATAGAGGAAAGTTGATCTAATTTAGTTTACAATTGGCTATAATAGAGTCCTTGTTCTTCATTCATTATCTTCTGGTATTTTGAGGAGTACAATTTGATTTGGCTTTGTTGATCAATATAATCTGATTATCGATACGTTTGGGGTAATTGAAAAATGTTCAGTTGAGACTATTAGCTTTTGGATGTGCTGCTGTAAATTTGTTTATTTGGACTTCTGAGTGGTTCATTTTGCATCAATCTTTAAGGACTTTTGTAAGGTTATTTTTTAATTGGAGATGTAGCTTTTTGTTTCTGGGGACTCAAGGGGATGTCTGGGGATTAATAATTGATGTGCGTACTTGAAATAGCGGATTTGACCTTCAGACGTTTAACGTTTTTGCAGATTGATTATTTGAGTATGTCAACTGAAAATTCTTATTTCTTCGATGGGGTTGAAATGGTTTGTATTTTGCTGGTGTTTGTTGCTGGAGTGGTCAAGGTTTTGTTCATAATTTGCTTACGAAATTCGATGAACTATTGGGATATATCGTAACTCATAGGAGTTAACAGATAAAATTTATATATATATAAATAAAGAATTCAAAAAATGCATATAAACAATAATATTATCAATCATTCATAAATTTTATTAAATAAAATAATGAAAACTCTTCTTTTCATCATTTGTGGTATCTATATTGTGATTGTTGATAGTTGCATCTGCATTGGCATCACATGCATACTTGTACCCATTCAATGACAATAGTGTAAGCGATTTAGAAGGCCTAAATCAAAAGCAAATAGCTTAATTGATAAAATACAATATCGGATTAGTCGAACACATTTCAGCAGACTAACAAAAAGTGTTTGAACAATTGATAAAGTACATATATCTTCATCAAATAGATCTTTTGGCAAAGGCAATATCTTATCACCTGCAAATATGAACTATTTGATTCTGATTGAGAGTGAGAAATTATATCAAGGATAAGAGTTGAAATAATAGAGAATAACAGAAGGATTCTCTTAAAGTTTTAAAGTATTGGATAAAGATCCAAAACCCATTATGGATTTCCTCTTTGGACAAGAAAGTAATTCAACATTGTAAAATTTAGATGACACCTTAATTTAGAGGGCATACAAGTTTTACAATAATAATAATTTGGGATTCAAAATCTACTAGAATGAGGATGACTTGGATATCAATTATTTATAATGGACAATTACACTGTACTTAGGCAAAAATGTAAAAATAGGAATTTAATTTATAGAATGAAGTTTATTTTTATGAACCAAACAAAGATAAATCTTACAAAGTCGATTCCAGTTTGGAGAAGTGTGTAAATACCTTCTTCGGAACAACATTCGATTATTCATCTAAAGAAAATAAAATATATAAATACAACACAAATGAAATGATTGAAATCACTAAAGACAACGAAGATTACATTATTGGATTCTTAAAGGATGTTTGTGCTATGAACAAATTATCTACACTTTTTAAAAAATGTATTTCTATCCGAAAGCATATATCTAGCTAATTAACCCAACATGTTGTCAATCATCAATAAGTCTATTTCCAAATTAGAAAAAATCATGAAGGAACCAGAAATTGATATGATCTATGACATGATGAGAATCACTCACAAGAAAGTATCATATGATTATATGTTAAGCTTTCCAAAAACTTTAGAAATACCTTTGAAAATGAAGAATTATTCGGTCTCATTTTGGTCGAGTAAGAAAAGAATCCTCAAATTACAACAACCAAAGAATCAGCCAAAATTTAAAGAATTCTATTGGAAACAAGAACAAGAATGTTAAACTAAGTTACTGTATTATTACATATTATGCCTTTAATAGTAAACTAACTCTTCTGGATATGTTATGGATGCAACCACATATCAAATATATGTTTGGTTCGGAGTGTTCTTTGTCGTAGTCTTGATTGGCATTATATATGCTATGGTCACTATGGATATCTAAAAGGATACTTTATTGTATGCTAAATTCTTAACAACAGATCAAAGAGCATGATTAGTATATAGTAATTATACCAAACATATTATCTTTAAATTAAACATTTAACTTATCATTTATCATTTATTCAATTAATGGTTCTTAATATACAATAATATCAATAATGTAGCAAACGAAAAGCTCTCAATTCTCCATCTTCATTTCCTATCACTAAGAATCTGGAATCATTGCTTATTCCAATTGCAGAGATTTTCTATTGTTAATAAATACCGTTACTTTCAAACATGTAGTCACAGTTGGCCAGTTTTCAAATACTGTAAAAGTGTCAACATGTACCAATTTAATTGCTGAATCCTTCCATTTTGAACTGATGCATAAGATTTCACAAAATTTATTAAATTAAACTTCACTTACACTTGTGGTTAAATTCTATATTTCCTTAATTGGGTCCTTACTAAATTACTTTGTAGCAGAGTTTAATTTAAAGATATTAACAATACCAGTCCTGCTGCCAACTGCTAAAAGATCCAGCTTAAAATCCAAGCAATTCACTTCAAATCCTCCTGGATTATGAAAAACATTATGAATCTGTTATTTTTACAATGACCATTAATAAATCTTACCACCTTGTCCTGCTGATATCAGAAACTCATCAGCAAATGTTACTGCCTTGCATGCTTCATTCTATTTGAATTCATTCAACAGAATTTTGCTATCCCCGCTTAAGATATGGATGTAACCAGATTCATTAAATAATGCAATATATTTGTCATCCTCACTAATTGCAAATTCGATTTGTCTGTTATACTTCCCAGATTAATTAAAATGTTTAGCAAATAAAGTTGATTGTATTCTCTTATACTTTTGAGTGTTGATATCCACTTCAATCAGATATGTTTTGAAGGGTGATGCTACTATGATGTTATTGTTTTCATTCATGAATTATAATTTGCAAATTGGAAACTTCTCTAATGCTATGGATTTGATAAGCTAAATATGTAGAAATGCTAATTTACTTGTATCTATTTGTTTGGATTGAATTGGTAAATTCTGACCATTTTATCAAAGCCTCCTTCTGCAAATATTGGTAATTTCTTATGAAAACTAATTGACTAAATAACAGTGTTTATTTTGGCTTTAATGATTCCAGCTTATTCAATCTAAAGAATTCTATTTGGAAGCAAACTGCTTTTGGTTGTTTAATTTTATATATTCTATGATAATAATTCTTTTAAATTGGCATTCGATTGATTTTAATCAAACTTATCTTTTTCCTATTTAATTTGCTACTTGGATTAGGCCCAACTCAAGAATTCATTGTTTTACTATGAAGTTTTATAAAATTCCCTTAATTTTCTTTAGTATTCTTTGCCTGTAACTAGGTTTTATCCATTTTTGATCAGTTTTCTCAATTTTGTCTATTTGCTCAAATCCACTTATATTTTTTCATCGAACTCATCAACCCATTGCGCAGAATCTTCCTCTTAGACCTAAGGCTGATTGATGTTTGCGTCTTCTTCTTACTTTTGGTTTGATTGCTCTTGTTTGACAGATTAGTCACTTTCATTTTAATTATCATTTTCAAATAGCAGTAGTTCTTCTTATTAATATTTTTAATATTTCTATTCAGGCACTTATTCGGAGAGTTTTTTGAGTTGGAGAGCTTTTTTAGATTTCCTATTTGTTTTGTTTTAATGTTTTACCATTATTAAATTAATATTATAATTATAATGAATAATTCTGATAATGAGAATCTGATTGAAGATTTCGAGGATGACTAATAGGTGTATACAAATCAGCCAGCAACTTTGGATTTCAATCTAGAAAGATAGGGCCATGTTCCTTAATAGCATCGATTTTCGTCGACAAAATTTAGGGAAAGGCTGTCTTCAATCGATCCATTGGAATGGGCCAAAAATATAAAAATGCCTGAGAATAACTATTACACATATCCTTGTAGTTACGATTTGGCTGAATTGCATAGACAATGCCATTACATATAGCCAGATCAGGATTTTCTGGATAAAACGACAGCCACAGAATGTCCGTGTTGCAAGTATCATTATTGTATAATAATTCATCAAGCAAATAATTGAATCGAAAACGCATAAACTTCCTCACAGTGAACATGTGGCAATTGCTGGTTTAGGATTATGGCATTGCTGCTCCTCTTTATTTTACATTCCTCAAATTTTAGATGATTCTCTTTGTCATCATATTTTGTGTGTATGGGATTTTCTTTATAACCGAAGTTAATTGGACTTGCAGTGATTTACAAAACAACCTTTGCTTAACCGATCCTCACTTGGCTCAAGAGTACAAGGATGCATGTGATTTGAACACCATTTACATGTTTGTAGCAATAGATCCATTTCTATCTTAAATTGAATGTTCAGCAGAAGAGGACATTAAGAAGGGCGGAAATGGATTCAAATAAGTGTACATCCAAATAGCAGCCTTCATCATCTTCTTGATGAACATCTTACTCCCTTTGGAATACGAGATAATCATTCGATACAAACAAATCAAATATTGGGACAAGGAACCCATAAATCATGTAACAGAAAATAAAAAGTCAGTTTACGTTAGACATTTACCATACAAGATGACAGCCGAGGAGATATCTTAGACTATCTGTAAGGCAATTGCAATGAATAATTTTGATTAAGTGGCTAAAAAGTCAGTGTTATTCGAGCACAAAAATTCAATTTAAGAATTAGTCTATATCTATGATATCCATGAAATCAATGAGATGAATATAGATAGAGAGAATTCCTTGCTTGATTTTATGATTACATTGGAGTAGATGAGAGAACTAAAGGAGACAGGGATGATCACAACTTATTCGGATAAGCAGATCAAGACTTACAAGTCTTTTAACTTGGAGACACTGGATAATCTATTCAAACAACAATTGAAAGACATCATGTTTAAAACTTAGAAGATCAAATCATATCTCAAGAATGGACTACCATACACTAATAAAGTCATTATCAAGTTTGAGACTAAGGAGTAGAGAGATGCAGCTTATTTGCATTATCGAAAAAAGTGGTATTAGAATGTATAAAATATATGATTGTATCACTAGTTGCTGATCAGATACGAAGTGATGAAGGAGCAAAATCGATTGAAATAGTTACAGAAAACCCAAGTGTCAGATTTGACATCCTTATACTCTGATAGTAGAGCAGTGTCAGTCGATGATCTGCAAATCTAATCTTAGGCTGTGCAGTAGGCAAGAGTGAGTGTTTTCAATCAGAATACTCAATTGGCTAAACAATAATATGATTATAGCAATAAATACGTTGAATAGGTACATTATCAAATAGGAGTAAAGAGGGGATTCAGAATCAATGGTATCTTTTGGGAGAATCTTGGAATGGACACTTTCAAAAGATTAAAGTTTAGACTTAAGGCTATTTTTACAGCTGCAATTGCAAGTTGTTTGTTGATGGGTAGTTTTGAGTTGATCTACTTTTATTAAAACAATCCAAATCAGAGTGAGAGGAAGAGTAATGGATAATTGTCCACTTGGGAGAAAATACTCGCCAATTGTTTGGCTGTTTTGGTTACTTTCTTATCAAGTTATACTACCTTAACAATCTTGGGGTAGATGGCTAAGAGTAGGAGAAGTACATTTACAGAAGTGGAAGAGAGTATAATGCACTTTTTTGTCGTCATCCAATATTTTTTAATTTAATTTTTCCCATATATTGCAACATTTGAAATATGGGGAGGAAGGAATAGGATTGTGGCTTGTTATGATTTGGTTACTCTATCCATTCACAGAATCATCTTCAAATAAATATTTCACACATTTCATATTAGACACACAAGATTTTGGTTGAGAAAAAGAAAAGCTTTAAAGAATTTCAACCCAAAAAGATTCTTTTAAGGCCAACTCAATTTTATCATGACTCCTGCCTTTATTTCCTAAAGGGGAAGATAATTTAATATGCTTTTTATTTTGACCACTGCTCTTTGTTTAATTTACATATGTCCAGTGGCTGTATTATTTTGTCTTGGATTTACGATCTACATTTATTTCTGGGATAAGTATGCTATCACTCACAATTATTAAATTGATAAGAGATTCACCATTGATTTATTCAGCCATTAAATCAAATGTTATCAAATTGTAGTTTTGCCGTTTAGCATTTATCTATTTCTAAGATTATTCTGGAGATTCAGTTGGGTGATCTATTCAGTGTTCAGTGTGGGAATCGTCATGATCATAGTTATCATCTTCAAAAAACAGATAGTCAAATTTATCATCTTCAAGATCTTCAGATTACGCAAGAAAAACCCATAAACCGAATTCAGAGAATAATCATTCTTCAGAAGTTATAATAAATTCTTTGAAAGTAAAAATTATAATATCCTTGTTAGACCTCAGAATTGAGCAATTAACTGATATCCTAGTAAATTTGTTTAGAAGCACTGACAATGAAGCCATTAATAAATAGTCAATTGATTGATGGAATTGATATTTGAGTTTTTTAATTAAACATAATTATTTAATAATATTTTTTCTTTATAAATGAAATCATTATCAAGTGATAGTCCAATTACACCCTTAACTGAAAAGTCCATTGTTATAACTGACAATAATAACCAAGATTAATTTTATCCTATCATCCAATAAAATCATTTAATATATCAAAAAGTATAATAAAATCAAAACAGCTTACTAAATCCAATGAATTTTGACACTTAAACCAAAATCTATATCATAAATTAAATTCTGAATATTAAGACCTAATCTAGAGGAAGAACAAATTAAGAAATAGTTATGGATAATAGTAATTGTAACTATGTTCATTCAAACCAAGAATTAGTCAAAAAAAGTATAGATATGAAGTCCAAAGATGTGTCAAAACCACTTTATTTGTAACCAAAAAAGCATTACATCCAAGAATGCTCTGAATCCCTTTAGACTCAACAATCCTCTAATAGAAAATCAAGAAGAATTCAAATAAAAAGAATCTCTTTTGAGAAAGACTAAGTCAGAATAAACAAAGTGTACCATAAAATCCAGAAATTCAAATTAAACCAACTCAAAAGATTAATCCAAAATAAACAAAATTGTAAATAGACTCTACAATCAAGCCTTTTTGCCAAAGAAATTAGATAACATAGCAATAGCAAATGGTTTTTTAAGAGGGAGCCATAATGAAAAACATGTGATTCATTACTTTTTTAGAGAATTCTATCAAGTTTTGAGTATAGCAACGTGTGAAACCTTTAAAGATTTACAATCCTAATATAAATTAACCTATTAGTTCCAATTTGAAAGCGATTTTATGCTTGTTATCCTTTGATGAGTGGTTATCATCCTAGAGATTTGGGATTTGCCCCCAAATAGACGATTATAGTTTGAAATATTCTAAAGTCTCAAATGCCCAACGATTTTAATTTAATTTTGTCAAGGAATTTACTATGTTTTCTGTTATGTGTCTAAGGTTATCCTAATGAAATAAATCAATTTCGAAATTATGAAAATTAATAAAAAATTAAATTTCCTGTTTAATTTAATAATGGAATAACTATATTCATGGAAACTTAAGAGCCTATACTCCATATCTATTATTATAGAAATATTGAATCTTAAATGTGAATCACTTGACTTATAAAAAAAATCATCTATATTAAGATGCAAACACTTCTTTTAGGACTACTAAGCAAACTTAAATGTTGGCAACTTAGCATCAAAAAAGAGTGGCTTCTGAGATTTAACATTAAAATAAAACTTTAAATGATTGCGACCAAATCTATAACAAAAAGAATTAAAAATCGATTGAACAATAGGAAAGAATCAACTAAGAGCAATGTAACTTTAATCCTTAAGTCAATGAGGCTCAAGTGAAATCGATTGCTGTGAAGTAAAATGATACTGCTTCAAAATTGGCTACTTAACTCATTGAGAAAAACAAGATAGACAAAGAGTCATTAATGAACCTTATAAAATTAATCTAGCAGCAGTTAGCAAATACGTAAAATTGATTTAAGATTGTTTATGTAATTTTGTATGTATTTTGAGTAGTAAGTTTTTGCATAGCTCTACTTATTAATATAATAAATTTTGTATTGTTTATAATATGAATAACTTTGAGCGTACGTTGGAGGATATGAAATCTATCAAGTTGTTATGTAAGAGGCTGGGAGACACAAAACAAGATCAGCTTGACAGAATGATTAGAATCTTCTAATCTATGCCTTCAAAGATTTATTTTAGTAATTTTTATCAGAATCAATTGTACAAAAATACTATGGGTGTATTTTCTAAGAAGGATTGGAATAGTGATTTTGTTACAATAAGTGTGATAGATTAGGAATTCTAATTGGATTGGCCTGAGTTGATGATTTACATGTAGATATTGAGATAATCATATTAGGAAGCCTTTTTTGATGTTTTTTGTAATCGATTTGCAAGAAGGATTGATACCTATCGATGAGATAAATAAATAAAAAAAAAAAGTTAATGACGATAAGTTAATCAGATTTCTGTTGTTTAATTGTGGAGTGAATTCATTCTAAAATATAGAGTAAGAACAGACCTTCATTATCATTCCGCCTTTGAGTGATGATAAAATGGTTTATTATTTAGAAGATCAATTACAATTGTATTTGTGTTAAATCATTGAATATTTCGCATCGGAAATTTTGAGATTGAAGTATCCATCTATTTAATTAATTAAAGGAATGATCAATCCCAACTCGTTGTCTTTAATATGAAAGAAGAGAAGATTAGCGATCAATCCAAATTGAAAAAGAGAAAACAAGGCAGACAAATTAAAATTATGGGCGATCTTGCACTCATGATCAATGATCCTCTGGATGCCATTGAGTATTACAAATAAGCCTTAGACAACTTGAATAAGAACAATGATTATTTGTGGTGTGGAATTGTTCAATAGCATTTGGCAGCATCCAAATCTTCCTTCGAAGAAATCGAAGAGCATTTCAGAGAATCGCTAACTGCTCTCAAGAAAACCAAGTTTATCAACCTAGAAATTGAATGTTTCTTTAAATTAATGCAATATCGAAAAGCCTCAAATGATAAGTTGGGACTCAATAAAACGATTGATTTATTTACTAAGACCTTTGATCCTGAATCCCCTATTGAAAAATGCAAGTTTTATCTCTTCGTCTCAGAACTCTACGGTCAGATTCAAATGAAAAGAAAATAAGCTTATTTCATTCGTTTGGCAAGCTTCTAGTTGGCTACAATCAATAAATCCATGGCTCTAGAACTTACCAAAATATCCAGCACCATGTATGGCCTCAACTCTTACTTCTCCGATGATTAGAGCAATATATTCTGGACTTCCCTGTAGCACAATTTTGTTTAGGAGATCCAACATAATTTTTAAGGAATGTATTCATCTTCATCTTATTAGACCCTACTTCCAACACAACACCTAGATTTAAAGAATACAGATGTTCAAACCAGATTTCACATAATAACAACTAGAAACTATGCTCTCAATTCTAAAGCAGGAATCTGTTAAATACGAATTAAAATAAACCTATCTGCTCATGATTCCAAAAGTAGAAAGACTCCAAATCATACCTTTCAAGGAAAAGTTTAGCTTGATTAATAAAGAAGCTAAAGCCCAAGCCGAAGGGTAAGATGTCTTTATTGTGAATCCTTGGGCGAATAAGGAATAGAAGAACGAGTTGAAATATCCACTCAATTCACTTATTGAATTGGTTTTATACATTTCTAATGAATACTCCTTTGATTTTTAATTAGATAAGTTGGTATTAGAGATAGAAGGCAGCGATTGTGTTTCTTATCCCAAAGGTATCACATTGTTGGCTAATACTAAAAATCACCCTGTGACTTTTACAATTAGACCAAAATCAGTGGGTTTATTAAAGATTGTTGGGATTAGAATTCAATATTTAAACTACTAGTATGTTCATAGATTGAATTAATTTGGTTATTCTGCCCTCCTTTCATCGGAAACCCAATAACAAGAACAATAGCTCTTTAATTTGCACAATATCCAAATAATTGAAGACATTCCAAATGTGCAAGCCTCAATCTATAGGGATTCCACATTAATTAATGAAGTAGAGGCAGTTTATTTTGATCCCAGTGAATTGTTCACCTATTAATTTATCATTAAGAATAAGTCAGAGCAATCGATCGAAAATTTTGCCTTTGAGATTATCGTTGAATCTGAGGACCCTCCCATCTATGAATATAAATAGGTTATCCATAATTTCAATTTAGATGGATTTAGTTCCATAAATGTTTTACTAAGCGATTTTGATCTCGAAAATCAAAATAATTAAGTGCATATCCAAATACCAAAAATACCTCACAAGACTCATCTCATTAAGAAAATATCATTGACTTTGTTCTTGTGGTATAACAATGCATTATACTAAAGAGAAATCAAATTGAATCGTTTGATTTCAATACGATAGAGGACTGTGATTTAACAATGTCATTTTGTTAGCAAATACAGATGCAATAATGATAATATCAGAGAGATATACGATTTGTAAGACAGTTGTTTTTTGAGCATTTAAATAGTCAAGAAAGATTTCTTGATAAGTCTGGAATTGCAGTCTTAGATTTTGATAGATGGGTAATTCAATGAAATTCTTAATGAAGATTGTGAATATTACACTTAGGCATTAAAACTTAGGAAGTTACCTTTAAATTAATTAACCAACCCAGATCTTAAAGTGATTTGGAAGAATCTATTTAGTGGCAATGTTGGGATTTTGAATCCATTTTAGCATCTGAGTTAAGAAGACATCATCAAACATTGTTGCAATGACTTAATAGACATTGAATGCAGAGAATCTAATAAACAAATCCATTACAAATTGATTTTACATGAAAAACTGACCTCCAGTTAAAGTGTTAGTGTGGTTATCAGTTTGACTAATGAATATGTTAATACTAATTCGAATTGTGCAAAATCAATGGTTTCATCTGTTTAAAATATCAATAGTCCAATTATCATAGAAGGATACACATCATTCAATCTGGAAATTGATAAAAGCTAGCAGACCTTAAAGAATGGATAACTAGGTTATTATGGATAATTGAATTAATCATTCTTGAAGTTCATTGTAAATGACTTTGAAAATTAGAGGTAGTATATCAAGAGATGTGAAATAAAATGATAAGATATATATATATATATACATCATTTAATAGAATATTAATTTGGATTTTATTTAATTATCAATATTAGTAAGAAACTTCATATTCTACTTATACCTTTAAATATATTTATTCAATAAATTTTTGAATTTAAAAATATCAGAAAATATATAATATCATTAATGCTGCTGTTATTTATCACTATGGTGATTTAAACACATATAAATGGAAGATAAAATCAAGGCTATTTTATTTATTATCATAATAATACTATATTAATTCATAAAAATTGATTATTAATTACTGTATAAATATAATCGGATCATATAAGTCCATATCCTCCTCCCCCAGGAGTATATATCCAAATTTCATCATCTGGAAGAACATCTAAATTAACCTTTCCACTTAATAGAAATGATTATCCTTGAGTTTTGTACAGATTGATTCCTTTTTGCCCATTTTGACCTCCTTTTAAACCAAAAGGTGGAAAGACTCTTCTCTCTGTTAATAATGAGACATTCAATTTAGTTAAGAACAAGAATGATCTGATAATACCATCCCCACCGGAATATTTTCCTTTGCCATGACTGTTTGGTCGAAGAGTGAACGATAAAATTCGTACTGGATGTTTCCTTTCGATAATCTCAACATCAGTTATTCTAGTATTGGTCATGTGAACTTAGACTCCAGATTCTCCATTGAATCCATCTCCTGCTCCACTGCCTCCTCCAATGGTCTCGTAATAGGATCTTTGATTAAACCCTCCAAATGAAAAATTATTCATGCAACCTTGTGATGCTGCAGTAGCTTAAAAGCACTTTAAAATAAGATCTGTTATTCTTTGGCTAGTCAAGACATTGCCTCCAACAATTGCACAGAGGTGATTAGGACTTAGTAATGAATTCTTAGGAATGATTATTTGTGTAGGATTCAAGCAACCTTAATTTAATGGAATATCCATATCGACCAAACATCTTAGACAGTATATAATAGCACTTTTGGTTACTGAAACTGGACAATTTGTATTGCCCAAGACTTACTGAGAGGTTCCAGTGAAATCGAAAATGACTGATCTATCCTGTCTATTAATGGTGAGCTTTAAATTAATTTTAGATCCATCATCCATGTATTCATCAGACTCTATTGTATCAATTTCCTTTAAATTATTCTTAATGGAAATTTCATACAACATCTACCTAACACAATTCTCTCCATTTTCTTATATTCTTTTCATATTCTGATCCACCTTCTCATATCCTTCTTAAGTAATCAATTATTCTATCAACTGTATTCCTTTGTTATTAGCAGCAATCTAAGCCTTGAGATCTTAAACATTATCCTGTTTTTCTCTGCTCTCCTGCAACAATTCAATAAGTTTATCCTCCTGGAATACTCCATTTTCTACTATTTTGAATGATCTCACTGCAATTCCTTCATCCTTTAGGTATTTACTAAATGCTGGCATACTCCCAGGACTTATTCCTCCGATGTCTGCATGATGTCCTCTTGATGCTACATAGAACAGTTTTTGGTGATCTTTGAAATAAGGAGTTATGATGGTGATGTCAGGAAGATGAGATCCACCCATTTCTGGATGATTGCTCATTATGATATCTCCTTCATTAAAATTATTGATTTAGCACTTTACTGCATCACTCATGCTGCCTAAATGAACAGGTAAATGAGGAGCATTTGCCACCAAATTGCCATCCTTGTCAAATATTGCACAAGAGAAATCTAATCTCTCTTTGATATTAATACTCACAGCAGTATTCTATAATTGTAGTCCCATCTCTTCAGCTATCGACATAAACTTGTTAGCAAAAATACTTAACTCTAAACTACTATTAGCGTACTTTGATTGATTGATATTTTATTGATCAATAATCTTTCGAATCACAATATTCTCATTTCTAGTTAATTCTGCCTACCATCCACTATTAATTTTAATTGTAGTGTTGCCAGTGTGAATCAAAAAGGGTCCTTTATATTAGATTTATTTCTGTAATTGATTGATATTCATATTAATACCATTTGTAACCTTGACAATTTCAAGTAATTCATCATTCTCTTCCTTTTGTTGACCATATTTCGTAGTGACAGAAACATACTCGATTAAAATTTCTCTGTTTTATTTAAATCCAAAAAATTCATGGTGTTACATCTCAAATGATTATTTGATCACATTCACATCTGAATTATATTCTATTTTCAACAGGAAATCACTTCCCTCGTATTTGAGATGTAACTCTATTAGTTATTCAATGTCCTATTATTACTAAGATTGAAGTGTGTTGATGACCTTATTGATGGAATCGAAATTGATTAACTTATCAATAAGTGGTATTTTTTAATACTTTTATTATCTGGCTAAACTCAATCCATAAGCTGAGAAGATGCTTGCATATTTGTGAATGAAGATTGAATCGATCATAAGAGATTCTGCAATTGAACAACAATGCTATCCTCCTGCTCCTCCATATATCACCAATAAATGATCTTAACTCAATTGTCCTCTTCCATTTGTTATCTGTCTTATAGGTCTGCACATCTGTTCATCAGCTACTTTGATAAAACTCTCAGCAATTTCAATTGGACTCATTCCCAACTCTAAACTCATTGCCTCAAATTACTCCTTTACTTTCTCATAGTTTAATCCTGAGTTATTATCAAATCCGAATATTTTGGGTAGATGATCCACATCAATATTCCCTAAATACAAATTCGCGTCAGTCAAACTTAATAGTCCATCCCTGTCATAACAAATTGGACCTGGATATGAACCACTGCTTGTTGGACCCACTTTAAACATTCCATTCTCAAACTTTAACAAGCTTCCCCCACCTGCTGCCACTGTCTTGATGTCGAAGCATGGAGTGTTTACTATGATTCCATCAACAACGCTTTCCTCCTTGATATTTTACCTATCATAATAGACACAAACATCTGTTGAAGTTCCACCCATATCCAATCCAACCACTCCCTTCTTATTCAACTACTTGAAAATCTTAGTTGATTGCATCAATGCCACCACTCCACCAGCTGGACCGCTCAATACAGCCTTACTGCCTATGAACTCCTATGCTTCCGTCAACCCTCCATCAGACTACATGAATAATATCTGGGGATTCTGATTCGTTAACAATGCTCTGATCTCCTATTCTAATTCCTAAATATACTACTATATCAAAGGGTTCACATAAGAATTTAAAACTGTTGTTTAACCCCGAGGAACCACTTTTATCACTTTACTCACCTCACTCGATATTGAAATCGAACAAAATCCCACCTCTTTTGCTAAACCCTTTATTTGCTACTCATGCACATCGTTGATGACAGAATGCAATAGCACAACTGCAATTGAACTTATCTTTTATTGTTTCAACCTTAGTAAATCCGTTCTAACTTATTCTAAATCTAAAGATTGCACAATCTCCCCTTCGTAAGTTATTCTCTCCTTTATCTCAATCACTTCCTTGTACAACACTGATGGCTTCTTCATTGTCAAATCAAATATTTTAGGCCGTGTTTATTGCCCAATCTGCAGCAAATCTCTGAATCCCTCAGTTATAAGCAGAGCACAATCATGACCCTGTTTTTCCAATATCGCATTCGTTATTATGGTTGTACCTATTACAATTTGGTTGACCTAAACATTCGAACCATCACGCGAATATTTCTCATATATTTCTTTTATTCCCTAAAACACTCCATCTTTATAATATGACTGACTTAATAATTTGTGAACTTTTGATTCTCCATCCAATTGATAAAATACATCAGTAAATGTTCCGCCTCTGTCTATATAAAAATTCAACATTATATTATAAACTTTATATTTTCTCTCTTGTGATAATAATTTTTCAATCATATTGTACACATTTGCTTATATTCAAATTATCTTAAATTAGAGAGGAAGATTAAAAAATAGAAAATGCATACGAAGTTTATATCTCTTTATAAAAGCAGTTCTGTAAGAACTCTGAAGGGAAATACAACTTAATGGGATAAATTATACTCTAATAATTATTTTGCTATTACTTATGAAATTTATGTAGAATAGATAAGAGAATGATAGCAGATAGCAGATTATCTAATAAAATATATATCATTCTAAATATGCGAAATCTTATATTATAATTTAGTGTTTCCTTTAAGTACTCTTTATACAATAATTTCAAGTTCTAATATATTGTACAAGATAAATAAGAATTATTGAACTACCTGTTGGATTTAATGATATATAATTATTTACAAAAAAGGATAATAATAAATTGATCCATACAATAATAGTATTTGATTTTTCATTTAAATATTCAAAAAGGACTAATCTTTACTAATCTAAATCAAAATTGAGAGAAGTGTGTATTTGAATACTACCTAAGGCTCAGAGTTCATTAATTATTAGTTTCAGTTTGGTATACTATCCTTGATGATATGATAGCAATTATAATATGGAGGATTTTTAATTTTATAACTCTTTTATTGAATTTGAATGGTTTTAAGTTTATAAGGCTGCTATATTGGAATACTTAAGTAAAATTTTGAGCAATTTCGATAACCATTTAAATATTTGCAAATTAAGAATTCATAATTCTTATTTATGAAATAGAAAATCAATTAGGTTATATATAATATTATTTATTTATTGAAATTTGATTATTATCCGTCTCCCTCTACGACTAGGTAGTCTTAAGTTAGGAATAATACTTTGATTTTCAGTGGGAGGGGTGTGAGAGTGAATCATTATTAAATTTATTGTTAGATTTTTCATTTTATAACATTGTAAATCCACCAAATATAGTGATTGAGTTGAGGGTGTCATGAGCAAACCAATTGGTTATTAGATTTATATAATTATCATATATTATGACTGCATGTTCTTAAGAGTTAGGGAGGAGGTATGGGTGATCCATTTGAAAATGGATGTGTGGAGTTGTGCATGAGCAAGGGGAGAGGCATGATAAACGTAAGAGATATATCTTAATGTGTTTATAACAACAATAAAATGATGGTATCCTATTGTGTATTCATAAATATTAATTTAAATAAAATATGGACACAAAGAAAACCAAAAAGAAACCTGAATTAAGTGAGCAGTTGTTCGTTGGGAATTACGTGGATGTTTACCATCAAGGGAGCAAACAATTTAAGTTGGCATACATTTTGTAGAAAACAGATAAGGAAATTGAAGTCACATATGATGGATTATAGAAAAAAGAAAATGAGGTATGTTTGTGTGTTTACATGTTGCTTAGATAATTAAATTATCGCAAAATCGAATATAATTTGCGAGGAGATCTACTTAAAGTAAGGAATCATTTAAATAAAGATTATACGGGTGATGACTATAGACAATAAAAAACATTTCGTGAATATTTAAAATATTCACGCGAAGAATGTGAGAAATACACAAAGGAATTAATAACGATAATGTAGACTAATTTTCAGGGATTGACACCAATTGAAATCATTTAGAGCATCCGTGTTAGATAGTTCATTTACTTGGACATGGTGCTTTCGAGTGAATTGTCGGCAAAGGAGATTCCGTTTGCATTGGAATACATTAAGACCTATTATAATTTTATCAAGTGGTACTTTGATCAATTCCCCAAATACTTTGCAGATGTAAAATCAATCTATGAAAATAGTACATGAAATACCTGAACAACATCGAACTCTATATAATAGATGAGCGAGTCGCCATAGCAAGTTGTCTCTAAGAAGTGTGTGAAGCATTCTGCATGTTGTTTGGTTCCATATGGAGACTGCTAAAGTAAGAGAACTCCTTCTTTTATGTATGTCTTTTTTGTACCACATTAGTTAAATTATGAAATTTTGCAGTAATAATTGGATAAGACCTTCACGACCCCAGTTTACCAGGGTTTCGTAACAAACCCAAATATAGAGGATTGGAAACTCTATCAGGGTGCCACTGACGTTGTAAAATGCATTAGGAAAACCTGGTAATGTTATTTAAGGACCATGTCTTACTTTCGGTCTATTGGAGGTCTTCAGAGTTGGGACAACTTGTTGAAACCCTGTGAAGGAGGGGAATACAACTACATCCCTCTCAAAGCTATGACCAAAATCGTGTTAACATAGCAATACTTATCTCAATACTTCCCATTGCAGGAGCAAGGCAACATGGCTAGGAAGACTTTAGAGTGGTTTTAGTTCAGAGTGGCCAATTTGACAGTCTAAGACATAAAGGATACTGATATTGACTTAATAAGAGAAAATGCCTTGGAGATGCAATATTATTTCTTGAAAGGATATACTTAGGATCAACTAAACAAATTGGTGGATGAAATTCAATTATAAATGTCATTGAAATTTCTGAAATCCAATTTCCTTGAGAAACGAGTCAAGGGTCTAAGTGAGATTAAGGACTTCACTGAGAAGCTCAAGTTTGAAACGAGCAGTCAAATAAAATTGAAGACTTCAATCAGTAAGGAGGAACTGATAAAATGGATAGCTAACAATAGGATCCTAGATTTTACAATCCTGGGTGATTCGGTACATCCAGAACTGATAAAGAGATCGAGTGATGTAGCGTTTTTCCTCTGTAAAAACCAGGCATTCCAGCCAGATTATGTGGATAAAATCTGGCTCAACAATTACGACAAACATGAGACAACCCAATTGGCATTATACGAATTTTTCAAGGCAATCTCACCAGTTCTCTCATTCCAAGGGATCGAGAAGCTATACAATCACATCTCTGCCATCCCTTATAATAAGTACAATGAGAACATTGTGAGCATGATTAGAACATTCACAGAGGCAGCTCTGTCTTAGAAATTCCATGAATAATAGTTACAATTAAAACCAGATAAGAGATTCATGACATTTAATTAATTGTGGGATTTGTTGCAAGACAGAGAGGACTCCTTAGTCAGCAGTCATATCCAAGAACAAAGCTTTTAAGCAGCTCGCATGATCATTTCGCAAATCCCATAGACTAAATAATTCATCTCTTAATATTTTGGAAGATGTTTCGAATTGATTGGGAACCACAAATCAGTTTATTAGGCCATCAGTTTCGTTCATTATTTCCTCGATAAACAAGTCAAGGATGACAAAGGCAGAAAGGAGTTGATCCAATAGACAGATGAAAAGTACAACATCATTGAGTTATTTGTCAAAGACATTGAAGTCTACATGGAGAAAGTGAGATAATATTTCAAGAACGATGTCACTTAGGATATCATCATTAATGGTGTTTAGAAGTTCAGTCAGAATGTATTTTTCAGATTGCAGATGTTAAATTACTTGCTGCAACAAACTGAACTCAAAATCAATTATGATCAAAGTGTCAGATTGTGGGATGCTTTGGCTGCCAAAACTAAGGGAGGCATCTAGAAGAAGGAATTAAACAAAATCCTTATCAATAATTATTATCCAGATATTTCTTAAATCAGAATCAATTAAATATACTTTGATAAGGAAGGAGAATAAAGGTTTTTCACATAAATCCTATGCAATCCTGAAAGGAATGATTATGAAAAGTAAAAGTGTTTTATCAATAATTTAGTTACACAATCGAAGATTTCGAATTATTTTAAGTGTTTTTCAAATCCTTCAATCAAACTAGGCAAATGTTGAAGTATTATGGAAATTCCATGCGCTTCATTGTGAATGATCATAATTTTGAAGGAAAAAATGCCATTTGGCAAATCTTTGCTAAGGTTAAGGACCTTGCTCTCCTTGAACTCATTGCCAATTTCATACTCAATCTCTATACTTAACTCAGTCAAACATTAGACACTAAATGCGACAAAATCTATTAGGAAATGATGGACAAGTGTTTAGAACTGATCTAACAATAGTGTCCTAGTTTGACCACAAGGTCCATCAATCTATTACTATCCTTATTCAATTACTTCCAAAGTGGTCCCCCTTCAAAGAAATCCCCAAAACCAACCAATTATACATCCTTTAAGGTGTAAATCTATAACACTAACAATTAAACATCCATTAAAGAGTTTAAAGAAGGAGATACAACGACAGTGAATTAGTGGAAATAAAAGTTGGCTGAGGATTTAAAAGTAGCTTATTCTCAATTAGATATTACTGTGGATAATAAGTTAATTGAATAATAATATGATTTTGTGGAAACTTATGTTAATCAGGTGTTCTATTAAATGGCTACAGTGAGGGTGAGAATCAATAACAAAAATCACCCGAAGAATTACCTTTCTCAAGACCAACGCACTTTTGAAATTCTGTTCAAATTACTTGATAAATAAGAGAGTACAGAATTCTTGAGTTAGGTTTGGGATTTGATTAATAGATTGCCTACTAATATTTAAATAAAAAAGTAAGTAGAAAATTGTAAGGATTGGAAAAAGTACTTAGATCACTCATTCTTTGATATGTTTTATGTATTATAAATCATATAAGCATTATTAGTGAATGGATAATGGTGTGAATAATTTAATAATTTTGATGGGGTGGATTTGGTAACATAAAAATTCTTAGGTTAAAATTTGCAATTTCAATAGAGACCACTCGAAATCAAATCTTGTTTCACATATTTAGAAATTCTCAGTCATCAGAATATTAAGATAAGAGAGCCTCAAATAATTCAGCAAATCTAGCAGAAAGTCATAGAAATAATTCAAGAACTATCTCATTACGTAAAGAGCAAGAAAAAACTAGAGCAAGGCCAAAAGAAAACTCCATAATAAAAGGAAATGAATGAAATTGAGACTCGTCTACTCAAGAGATGCTTTAATTAACTAGACTAATCTGGTTGTAAGTAGTATATCAGATAAAATCACGAATTAAAATAACAACTCTATAATTACTTTGTGGAACATGAAAATTAGGAACTCAAAAAGGAATACTGCAATTAATTGTTATATCTGAAGAACACTTAAGAGAGCAAATTGTTGATTAAAATCATGCTTGATGAAGTTTTGAAGGATGTGATTTCAAATAACAAATAAAAATGCGAACACCTTTTTGAGTTTTGTTGTAACCTACTGTTATAAGAAGATGACTTGAACATTGAGAAATTTGATTTTGAACATTTGTTGTCGTACATCAAATAATAGCTATAATTGTTGCCAAACAATGAAATCACTGTTAAAGATTAGGATTAAATTTTGATCGGCTTACTCAAACTCTTAAATGTCATCATTGATAAACTGCCTCATCTATCAATTAATAACTAATTATTTGAGTAGATTTTGAGTTATTTATTTGAAAATGAAGGAGAAAGTAAATGCAAGTGCAAGTCTCAGTAATCTAGAACTGCTGGATTCAATTGCTTGTCTACTCTCTTGAAAAACTAATAAAATATGAACAAGTTTTTGAATATTGTATCTCCTTTGCATTCAACCAACACTTGGAGAACCAAACACCTAAATGATTGGAATATTTAAAGTAAATTCCATGAGAAATCATCAACTGGATATGTTGGTTTATACAATTTAGCATGCATTTGTTATATGAACTCTTTACTCTAGCAATTATATATGGTTCCTGCTTTCAGAGAAAAGTTATTGAAGGTCGAGGACAAGAACACTTGTGTTTAGGAAGAGAATTTGCTTCATCAATTGAAATGTCTGTTCTTGGCATTGAAATATTCACAAAAATAATATCATAACCCAAAGAAGTTCTGTCATGCTTTCAAGGATTTGGATGGGAATCCAACAAATATTTTTGAATAAATGGATGTGGACGAATTTTGTAATTTACTTATGGATAGAATTGAATTGAATGTAAAGTCAACCTCAGATGAAGATTTAGTTAAACGATTTTTTGGTGGCGTCATGTCCAATGAAATAATAGGTAAGACATGTCCTCATTATTCCGAAAGAGAAGAACCCTTCTTTGCTATCTCTCTTCCTGTTGCAAACAAAAAGAACCTAGAGGAGTGTTTACAAACATTGGTACATGGGGATTTGCTTGAAGGTGATAATGCCTACAATTGCGAGCAATGCAACAAAAAAGTAAGTGCTTTGAAGAGAATGTGCATCAAGAAATTACCAGATCATCTCATTCTTGTATTGAAAAGATTCAATTTTGATTTCGATTTGATGGCAAAAGCAAAAATCAACGATAGAATTGAATTCCCATTTGAGTTGGATATGTAACCTTACTCTCAATAGGGATTAAGGTAATAGGAAAACAGAACAAATAATTCGAATGGACAGGACAACCCCTAAGAATATTATTAATATAGATTAACAGGGGTTGTTATTCATATGGGTTCAGCAGATAGTGGACATTACTATTCATTTATTCAAGATAAGAATGATTTAAATAAATGGTATGAATTCAACGATATTCTTGTGTCTCCTGCTGACATAAAGGATCTTAAGAATGATGCTTTCGGTGGGGCAGATAAATTCTTGAAGAATAAGTATCCTCCTCAATTCAAGGACAAATCTAAAAGTGCCTACATGTTGTTTTATGAAAGAATTAACCCTATAAACGTTGCCGATTAATCATAAAAGATAGATGTTGAAATGGATTAGAAAACAGTACAGTTTCTAGACGAAATCAAAGATGAAAACAGGAAGTTCCAAATTCAACGCTTTATTTTTAGTCCAGAATACTTTACTTTTATGTAGAATTTGATTAAGTTCTAATTATAGCAATAATAAGTCTAAGATCATATTGTAAAAGCACTAGTTTTCTTTTATTTGACATGCGCTGTGAGAGAAAATGACAAAACATTTGTTTCAAATAACATTTTAGAAATCTAGGATTTATTAAGAAAATCACCTAATACATGTTAATGGCTATTAAAATGCTTCAATTAGCCATAATATATAAGAGAATTTTAATTTGATTGTTCAAAGAAGATGGTTAGGAAATTTGTGATTTCTATGATAATCACAGCCATTGACACTATTTAATAACTAGAAGGCTACAAAGATCTATCTGAGATGGTTGATGATAAACCAAAATCATTAGTGGCTTCCTTGATAAATGCTTGGATATTAATGATTCCAGAATTGAAAAAAAGCCTAAAAAATTCTGTTGAGTTTTATGACATTTTCTATAAATTTGCAAAATTGCATTAATCTAATGCCTAATACTTAATTTCAAAGAGATTAGTGGGCAAATTATTGGATTTGTCAATAGAAGTGCTCTTAGTGAACCCAAATAAAAACTTAATTCCTCTAAGAGAAGTGGTAAGAAGAATGGATGATATAAAAGTCATGAAATTCAACGATGATCCCAGCAACTATTTAGGATAGTAAAATTATTAGAGTGTAGATGTTGCTTCGAATTATTATGATGAGTTATTAGAAAAGAAATTTGAAAAGTCAATGAATTCAGGTCCTTCAACAAGTAGAGTCTATTTGTGGAGAGTGATAGCCTATTTAATAAAAGGAGAATATAAGTAATTGTTATCTCCAGAAGAGTAAAGTCTACTTCAATTTGACATTCAATTTATCTCAATTCTTTTAGAAGAAGGAGATTGCAAATTGGCAATCAGAATGATTTCAGATATTCTGTGCGCTTACTCAATGGATAATCAAAAATAAAGTGATGCAGTTATTACTTCAATCATTAAGTAAATAAATGATAAGGAATACAAAGAATACAGAAAATATTTAGTTGTTCTCAAAAGGCTGTTTCAAATTAAGGATCAAATTACCCCTACAAGAGTATAAGTATATTATTAAATTCTAGATCAATTCCGGAATGAGTAGGTTATTGGACGCCATGTAAAAATAAGGTCAATACTTCTTAGAAACTGATGTTTGTCAGCAATACATTCTAAGGGTATAAATTTATTCTCAAATATCTCTAGATGGTTTTCAAGAATTAAGCAGTCCATTAATGGATGGCCAAAAATTAAAGAGCTTGGCAGTGGATTCTAGAAAATCAGAATACTCAACCACCTCCCAATGACAAATTAATTGCCAACAATCAGATTCCTTAAAAATGTTAACATAGATTACATAAAATCTATCTGCCCAACTCTTCCTAGGGATATGCAAAATTATTGAGTTGGAAGAAACAATAATTTATCAATTTGCCCAAAGAACCTTTCAAATTAAATGATGATTTTGATACTGACGACGATTTGACTGAAAAAAATGTTAAGGTGGATGACAAGATCGACTTCTAGTATATATTCCTTATTTATTTGTGTAGTGACCAAAATCAATGGATTACTGCCACTGTTAGCAAAGTGATGGGAGATTACATTCATCTAACCTTCAGTGGAAAGATGGCCCCTCAAAATATGGACATTGAATTAGACAATGAACGACTGGCTCCATTTAATACTCTATCTAGCAACAACAAAATACCTGGTATTCATAATTGCTATTGTTAAATTAGGGTACAATAACCAGAGTTATGAGATGGTTATTGAGCATCCGTCTGATCATGACAATGATACAGAGGAGGGCAACAATAATTCAAATAATTAAACTGATTCAGATGAAGAGTGAAATTAATAATCAAGAAGTATTACATTATATAGTTAATATATAATATATATTTTTTAATATGTCTAAATAATGGTAGATGCATCAGAGTGTGCAAGAGAGTTTGTGTTCTTCTCTAAATAAAGATGAAATTCTAGAGGAATTTATAAATATTTGCAATTATATATCCCAGGAGGATCAAAAAAGCATAAAGAGTTTGAATTCAAAAATACAAACAATTAAGAAACATTATGCTTAATAGAAATGCCGAATTGAACATCAATTTAAATACATCTAAACTTTATTAGAACAAAAAAAGAAAGAGTTAATGTCTCTATTAAATACTCATGAATAGGAAATAGATAAAACATTCAAAAATTTACTTGAATAAGTAACTCAAATCCAATCTGTTATCAATAACATCTAAAATGACATCCTCAGTAATAGATAAGAAATTGTATCAGAAGTGGATGATGATACCTTTCACAATATTCTCTCATAATTCGATTAGGAAATCCAGATGACACAAAAATACAAAAGGGATTTATTGTCTCAAAAAATTACACTCATCATTATTGAAGAATGGACTTCACATCATCAAGATGTGATCAAAAATCTACTCAATCAATGCATAACAATAAAAGATTATCAAAAACAAATTGAAACATAACACTCAGAATTAAGTGCCTCGACCAGTAGTGACAAGTTCTATTCTTCCAACAGGTCCAGTTAAGAATTATGTATGAAACAATAAACGCCCTTGATTGTAAGTTTTGACTAAAAATATTTTCTGTCTTAAAAATAAACTGAGGTATCAAAATCTGATTCTGACATGCATGATAGTTGCGAGTCTGATTTCCTAAAAGAAA
Organism: Paramecium octaurelia; assembly: GCA_905182995.1. Taxonomy (NCBI): domain Eukaryota; phylum Ciliophora; class Oligohymenophorea; order Peniculida; family Parameciidae; genus Paramecium; species Paramecium octaurelia. Next base: position 73,315 of record CAJJDP010000066.1, read on the forward strand.
TGACGTAATCTTGAAATTGTTAAAATTATGGCTATTCACTTATTATATTTTGAGTATTATAATTTATATTTTTACTAATAAAAAAAATAAATTAATTTTATTTCCTGTCTTACCTCATTTCATTTCAAAGATAGCAGCCATTTTTCATCCTTATATGTTTTTGCTATGACCTAAATAAATTAATTTTTGGTCTTGCAATATAAAAGCTTTCAATATTTAATAATCGCTTGTTAAAATTGTTCACAACATCTACAAATTTTTTATAAGTTTTTTTTATACTCATTTTGATTGATTTCGATGATTATGTGGTTATTCGGCATTAGGTCCTTCGAATTCAATTAAAAAGGATATTAAACCTTTGAAATAACAGAATGTATAACTATGTTTAATAATACACTTATATATTATATTATAATGGTTAGTAAATAATATATTTTAATTAAATGTTACTGAACACTTTTTTGTATTAAATAAAATAAAGAAATCCTGCCTTAGCTGATCGTCAGCGTGTTTAAAGGGCGAGAAGGATAAAATACAAAGTTTCGTTTAATACAAATTATTCTATATATATATATTGTTTTTCAAAGTGTTGTAATGAGGTATTCTTATTCTTTTACCACTTTATCATCAAGTACGATTTTGAGATTCAATTTAGAGAATTTTTTTATATTTGAGTAGGATGCTTGTTTAAACTGTTCATTTTGTTCAAATTAAATATTTTTTTTTCTGTAATTATGTAGGATAGTTTTAGCAGTAGCATAATTGATCTTAAGATCCTTGGCAATCTAAAGGAGGTATTATAATATAGAGTACTCTTTTAATTTTGCATTTCTACTGAAGAACAGTTTGAATCAACTATTTCTTTTTTTCCTTTGATATCATTTTGTATTGTCTTTTTATCAATTATTGATCATCCTTTTCTAAAGGTTGAGACCCTGGTTGTTTATTTCCATTGTCATTTATGGGCATTGTTATAAGCGACATATAATTTGATAAAAAAGTTTTTTTATTGTTAATTCATTAATATGTTCCAAATAGATTTGGATTAAATATTATATTTTTTATACTGTAATTTATAATTTATACAGCATGAAAATAAATAAAACAACCAGATCTAATTCTACAACCCTTATGATTATGAAATATAGAAACAATGATGCATTATTTGTTTCCTTGTGATATAGGGGCAAGAAATATCAACTATGATTAGTTTGCTAGCAGATCATGGATGGTTTAGAATGATTCGGAAAATGTTATGACCATTCCTAAGGCCAACTATGAAGAGTAAAAAAAAGTGTAACATTTACAGAGTATGGATCATACGAAATAGTTGGCCAATTAAAATGAATCAACCCTTATGCAGTTATAATTTAAGTATAAATTCGAAAATGCGAAAACTACCTTATTATTATTATGTTAATCTATAAATACGATTAGAATCACTCTTCAAATAACGAGTCGATAATTAATCAAATAACTGAATCAATATATTTAATCATTCATTTACATTTGAAAACTAGGGTAAAATACAGATTGTAAAGGATAATTATTGTCAGACTTTTTCTTAAATTTGAGGGGCAAATCAAAAGTTTTTAAGAAACATAGGAGATAATAACAAAATAAATGAATCCTATCTCGGAATAAAGATTTGTATAAAAATGGAATGAATATTTATAGGAGGTGTTTTTGGTATTTGTGAAACTGGTAGTTTGGTTCTTTCGTAGAAAGAAATGATATAGGCTATAATCCTGCCAGGTTCATGAAGGTTTCAGAAGTTATTTTATATCAATTTTGGAATTCATTGAAAATGGGATTGGGTTTTATATATAGATTTATAAAACACAGACTCAATTTTTACACTTTAATTTTGGTCTATAACCTATTTATTCAGTTAATTCTTTAAATTTTGCCATCTACCTGTAATTGTTGGTGATACAAGGGGGGTAGGATGATTTAAGATCAACAGATTTATTTTAATTGTGAAGTGATTATTTCATTTTAATCTACTATTTTTTATCGAATGTTATCACTCTATGGGACTTGAAGTCGAAAGGTTTTCTTTCTCTTTCTTCACACTCTTTACACATTAATCTGATATCCTGCAAAATTGGGAATTTAGTCTGAAGATCTATTTTTTTTAGTTTTGCTTTGTATGATTTCCCATCATTTGTAGTGATTATGGTTTCTGTTTTGACATAATCCAAAGGGAATTGTACAAAATAATTGTGTTTTTCAGTATCTGAGATGATCTATTTAATGGGTCTGTGAGCTTTTCCATAGTTTACTACGGAATGTAACAAAATTGTATTTTCAGTGGTATCTATTTTGTGAAGTAGTCCATTGTATCGAGTATGATTGGGAGTTTCTATGTTTATGGTCATCATCTATTCTATTATAATTCTGATTATAATGTAATTTTTTTTAATATGATTTTAATAAATATTTAAATAAAATAAAAGAAAGCATGCCAAACCATTTATTCAGAACTCACCCCAGAACTTATGGAAAGGATTCAAGAGGTAATTCTGATTGAGATTTCATAGAATGCAGAGTATGTGGTGCCAGATAAGGTTTGATTAGAAAATATGGTATGAATGTGTGCAGAAGATGTTTCAGAGAGAATTACGAATTGATAGGATTTCACAAGGTAATTCATTTACTTATATTCAGTACAATTGACGTGTCTTTGATATAATAATAATAACAATATTTAATCGTATATCTAAATTTCCACTCCTCCCATATTAAACTAAATATATAAATGCATAAATTTGAAATTCTCAAGTGATGTCTTTTTCAGCATATTTCGAGATATCAACTTATTTTAAAACAGACCTATTTTTATTGCTTCCTTGTACAATCTTAATTAAACAACCTCTGTTGAATCAACGACTAACTGGAAACAAATCATTACACCAAATGATTAAATTGTGAATTGATAACAATATATTATTTATTACATATTATGATTAAGGCGGATTAGATTGTGCCCTATTCTGCACTATATATTGACATGTAGTACAGACACCTGTTCAACACTTTGTGGTCATACTTAAAACCAATAGATTAGGATAAGTACATTCAATAGGTAAAGATTAATCTAAATTTCCTAGATCGAAGAGGTTTGGCTCGGAGGATTGAAAAATTAAAAAATACTAGTGACCTTATGTGTCCGAGCTTCTACAGATTTGGTATTGCAAGTAAAGACTCTTTCCATTATAAAAGGCTTTAAATTGGCCACCAGGCTCTGAAGTTATAATTACAGGAATTAACATCCCAGACATGGTTTAAGTGTTGAGGTTAAATGGTCTCATCCCTGTGCCTATTGAAGTGGATCCCCATACATTAGGATGCACACTTGATCAATTTAAAAAATTTTACACAGAAAAAGTATATATTGATCATATCATTAGACCAAAGGCATTATGATTTCGTATGTATTTGGAGCCAAATTTGATGCGTCTGAAATTATTGATTGGGCGAAGTCAAAGGGATTGTTTATCATGGAAGATGAAGCTGAAAGTTTTAGTGCACCTAATGCTAAATGTAAAATCAACTGTATTCTAAATATAGTAAATCCTAATGTGGATTTTTCCACTTTTAGTTTTGGTTCCATAAAAACTTGTTCTGCTTTCGGAGGCTCCATAAGTGTCATTCGAAATAATGAGGCTCTTTATAGGAAGATGAAAGCCATTCAAGAAACCTATCCCAAATGGTCTTAAAGAAAGTAATATCTAAACATAACAGCCATAGTTATTTCAAGAGAACTTTAAAAAATTTAATCCCTATGATTTTGTTAAATAGTAGAACAATTAACAGGAGTTCCAGATGGATTTTCATCAATTTCTTTCCCAATTGGGACTACAAAGAATTTGTGGTCAATAGCATTAGAGGATTTCAAAAAAACCCAGATGATATTCTGCAAACCTATCGATTTAGAGTTCCTGATCCCATGTTGGTTATGTTGGCTTTGAGAATGAAAACTTTTGATACTGATCAATTCAATATGTCAATCTCTCGATAATTGGTTGGCCAGAGCATTTTGAAGAAAGGTGGCTTGCTTGTACCTGGACATGCAGTAGAAGATAGAAAATTTTGGTAAAACTGCTTTAAGTTATTTTTCTAAGGCTTTATCCAGTCGTTGTTCAGGATCCTGAAACCACGTATAAGGTGTTGAATTCAAGGGGAATAGATGCCTATATGGGAGTCACTCAATTGGATATTGTAGAAAGCCCTATTGGTAGTTCCTACTAATATCCAAACAGTACTTTGTCATATTTTAAAAATGTAAATTGATTTAAGTTGATATCTATCAGATTTTGTATCTACCGATTCATCAGAATGCAGATTTGAAATCTATTCAGCGTATTTGTAAGGAAGTTGTTGAGGTTGTGGAGATGTTGAAGAGTCAACACCCAAAGTTATGATTTAATTTATATTAATAATTATCAATTTCGATTAATCGATTCAGTGTTTTTACGTCTTCTAGACAACCTTATTATAATAGCTGAATTTTTATAAACTGGAAAATATAGATTTTAATTATTTTCAATATACTCAAGCCTTGATATCATGTATCTGAGTTGATAATTTAATTTATTCCTTTAGAAAATTATTTAAAAAATCTTTTTTTAACACTTCAAATTCAAGAATTGTAATGAATTTCGATGATGCTTCTTTATCTTCCCTCCATACTTACAGAGTTAAAACCCGTTAATAGCAAAAAGGAATTTAACCTTCCATTCAAAAATCAAAAAGAAAATACTGTCATATTTCTCCTGATAGAAAGAATCAGCTAATATCTCTCGTGCTCGATAAAAAGCTTAGAATTAAAGATGTACTAAACCATACATATACTTTACAATAGGCAGCTGTGATTTGTAGTTTAAATTATTCCACAGCCAAAACCATACTGTATACATTGAGACATCGACCTCCTAAGTAAGCTGGAGTGTAGCCAATTTCGAATTAAAGCAAACAGAACCTCACCATCAAAATTCTTATCAAGGGCAAGCTTGTGAATGAATATGATTTTTATAAAAAATCGAATCAGAGTTGAAGCATGTTAATTACATCTCATAAATAAAATCTTATGAAATTGACATTTTTTATCATGAACACTGCTCTAAGTCATATTTTTTATATCAATCTATTTTTTTCAGACTTTTCAGATTATTATCGAAAAAACTGAATAATGTTTGATAGGAATATTGCTGCATTTAAAGCAAGACCCATCAATCAATTATTTTAGATATGAGACCATTATGATTTACTTCAAAGTTCAGGTGTATTTTTCATCTCTTTCCTCTTCGGTAATTAAGATCATATCCAAGTTTGACAGTGCAGATGGACAAATTTATAAACAATACTTTAATAAGGATTTCTTCATTATTTTATAATTTTTAACCTTGCCATATGATAGAGATGACATAATTATTACCATTTCTCTTATTTAAAAAAACAATATTCCCAAAAAGGTTATATAAATAGCAATAACAATTATTTAAAATTAAATTAAAATTAAAAATATAAGTTGCCTAAATAAAAAAAATTATTTCCATTGTTTCTACAAATTAAAGATAATTATATAGGAAATTAAAAGTACATTAGCACTAATATCATCTGAAGTACAAAAGCTCAGATACTATATTCAATTATCATCAAACCTAAAAAATTTATTTTTTATATTGCATTTATTTCGAAAAAAAGATGATTACTAAATTCTCCCTTATATTTATTTTTCACACTCTCAACGAAATTTATTAATAGAATATCATTGTTTTTATCAAAAGATAGTTGCATTATTTGAGTTTATCAAAATGTCTAAGTTGCACTAATTTTCTAAGTATTTAATATTTAATACATCCTTGCAATAACAATTAATGGTTAAAAATTTCATTTTCAGTAAAATTGCAATAAAATTCTATTGTTTAGAACTCAAATAACTTTTCTTTTTATATTTGAACTTATAATTATAACAGATTAAATAATTTCTATAATTATGGCTTTCTGATAAGGCTTTAAAACGAATATCTATTTAGATTGAAATGAAGAGCATCTGAAATTTTGATAATCAAAAATAAAAGGAATTCTTAATAATTGGGTGAATAAAGCCTTAAAATAGATAATTTATAAATTTTCTAATTATCAGTTGAAGTTCAAAAAATATTATTAGGAAATAATAACCCAGTCGAGTTTAATTATTAAAAAATTAAATATTAAATTTTAAAATAAAAGTAAACTCATATTAATAACGTGAGTTTAATTTTTCATAAAAGACTTTCTAGTTTTGATTAAAGCCAATAATAAGCAATTCTATTTTGATAATTTATATTGCTTTAATGTAAAAATATTGATATGTTAATTAACAATAAAAATGTTAGATATATATTTAGCTTTTACAGAATACCGTAATATAAAAGTAATCAATTTAATAATATATAAAATATACAGATTATTAATATGATTATAGAATCAAATGTACCCTAGAAGATCATAGATTTATACAAGCCTTACAAAAAATAGTTTGAAAGTGTTAAACACGTCCTACAAGGGCATACGTTTTATTTAGATTAAAGATATATGCCGATTGACATAAGTGATCTTTTGATTTATAAATTCAGTTGGTCAAGGAGCCTATGGGTGCGTTATATAGGCAATAGACAAATTAACAAATAAGCCTGTCGCAATAAAGAAAATAGAAAAAACATTCAATCATCGTTTATTTGCAAAGAGAACTCTAAGGGAGTTGAAAATTCTAAGATTAATAAGGCATGACAATGTATAATAAATGTTTCAAATGGAATTTAGGTAGTGGACTTAAAATAAGTCTTATTGCCTCCAAGTCGAGAGGAGTTTGAAGATGTTTACATGGTGATGGATTTATTGGAGGCTGATTTATCATAGGTTATAAAAAGTGATTCAATTTTAAACGATGATCATATGCGACTTTTCATTTACCAAGTGTTAAGAGGATTAAAATATCTCCATTCAGCTGGTATTTTACATCGAGATTTAGTAATATTCATAATAAATTTAGAAACCTAGAAATTTATTATTAAATAGGAGTTGTGATGTGAAGATATGTGATTTCGGTTTAGGCAGAGCGACAGCAGAAAATATTTAAAATAATATTATGATGACATATTATGTTGAGACTAGATGGTACAGAGCTCCAGAATTATTAATTGGATATCAGAATTACAATGCGGCAGGTATATTTTTAAGTCTTATTTTCAGTTGATATTTGGTCGGTTGGTTGTATTTTAGCTGAGATGATACTAAGGAGACCATTTTTAAGAGGAGATTCTACAAAACATCAGATCAAGGTGATTTTTGAATTATTAGGAACTCCAAATGAACAATATATTCAATCATTTTCGGATTTAAAAGTCTAATAAAATTTAAGAAAAATAATCCAAGAAAATGGTCATTAAAATGGGATTGGATTAAATTAAATATTTGCACATATTAATTAAGATCGTATTAAGCAATTAATAATTATTATAGTCTTGGATTTATTGAAAGGACTTTTAAAATTTGATCATAGAGTTCGTTTAACTGCTGCCTAAGCCTTACAACATTCATATCTATAGATTTTACACAGCGAAGAAGATGAAGTATATGAGTAATTCTTATTTTACTTAAGCCAACATCTCTTCCGGTTAATCCCTTAGAATTCGAGTTTGAAAAATATGAATTGACTAAAGAGTAATTGAAAGGTAGAGATATCAATAATTTTCTAGACATGCTCTATGAAGAGATTTTGCTTTATCATTTTTCAGAATTTAGAAATTAGCACTTCTAAAAACTATAATCTGGTCAATCATTAATAGGCCACATTATTAACAATGAAAACGCTAGGATAATTGATCCAAATGCTGATGACGATTTTGAATAATGAATAATGAATTAATTTTTTGTAATAATGTATAAATTATTTTAATTATATATTCATTGGAAAGCAAATAGTCATTATATTTGATATTTAGTAAATATCTAATTTAATATATAGATATATAATGGAATTATATAGGTAGTATTAAATTCTAATTAAGGAAAAAGACTATTAAGATAACAATTTCAAATAGGATCTTAAGTAGTTATTATTCTCAATGATGGTGATGAAAAAAAATTAAAATTACTTTAACAAAGTTATTAAAGATTATATGTATTTATATAAAATATTGTTAAACTATTAATCCAAATAGGAGTGATTAACTTTTTGAAAGTAAAATCGTAAAATTACATTAGGTGTTTGGATATTAATCAATTATAATAAATCTAAATGTAAATGATTTAGCAGTGCCTTGTATTCCTATCTTTGATTCTTATCGCTCTCTCATAGGATTGTCTGGATTAGGATGGGAATCCAGTAGATTGGTGGTTCATTTTAAAAATGCCATATAGCAGAAAAAATGGATGGTCAGGTATCTTAGAGATTGATATTTTTAGGTCTTCATTACTTTTATTGTGATAGCGTTAACAATTGTGATGACTTCGATCTCCAATAGGATGATTTAGATTCAGAGGAATCCCCTCTGATCAGGACGATAAGTCCTATTAATTTTAAGGAGAAAGATGTTCTTAGTATGTTATGGAGTGATTAGCCTTAAGAAGGTGTAGATTACTCTAATAATGCTCATTCAAAGGGTATAATGAGGGCAAGTTTGAACGGAAATAATAAAGCTTTCATAATATCTCATTCAACACCAAGATTCCCAAAGTTAAATAGTGAAGGAGAGTAATTAATTTTTTTACTATATTTATTAGAATTGATAATGAAGTTGATGACAATTTTCATAGAAATGGGCAACATTTCTTGTGTTTATCTACAACAACTAGTGATATAAATGAACATTTAGCAGAATTATATATAGAAGCAGAAATTAGTATATATTAACATAGTGCAACACCTGATAAAGGTGTCAAATTTAATGAATTTGAACATTTGGTTGATTTATGGGCAACTAGAAGATCTTCGAGAAAGTCAGGTGCTTCTGCTTATAAAAAATCTGTAATAAAATTCTGAATATTAAAGACTGAGTTGAAAAAGTAATTGACTTTTGAAACAAGAGGTGGATAATCTTTTGAAATTTTTTCAAAAAATGAGAACTATAAAAAAGATTTTTATGCAGAAGTTGTAGCACCTCATTTAAAATAAGATTTTGTGTTAGAATCGTGGGTGAGACAATACAAAGTAAAAGGATTATAGGAAGCAGATTGTGATAATAAATATAAAACATTTTCAAATGAAGTTGTAAAATATACAGGAACCTATGACGATGAACTAATAGAGTTTGAATATAGATACACTAAAGATCATTCAAAGTATGGAATAACACTTCCTAAAGATTCTGGATCTGGTTCAGCAGGTGCCTCATTTATCACAAATACATAACACACTTTATAAGGTTAAATACTTGCAAGCAACGAACACTCAAGAAAAAGAGAGGGATAGGTTTTTCTTGAAGGTGATGATGATAAAATGCTTAGAAGAAAAAGATAAAGAGATGAAGAAGAAGAAGTTTCAGTTTCTGATGAACGAACCACTGAAAAGAGAAGAAGAAAAGATGGTAAGACTTCATCCAAAAAACTGAAGGTGATTCATGAAAAATACGTTTGTATCAGTGATTTAAATAGACAGCCATCTCAGTGGGAAAGGGGAGGACTTGTCTATTGCTTTTACAATGAAGGATTGTGGAAGATTATAAAAGAAGCATTTATAGGGGTACAAACCTGTTGATGATTGATTTACATACAAGATAAATAAATAATTATTATTTCCTTACCTACTTGCAGAATCTAGGATTTATCGTATCACCAATATATAAATATATCAAAAATTGGATATAAAGAAATTAAATCAATCTTTGACCTTTCTGAGTATCAACATTCAATTTGAATAAAAGACAGAATGCTTTAATATGGTTGTATTTAGAATTCATTATTTTATATTGTATAAATATATATAATTTTTAATTATGTTTTGTTGCTCGAATGCGAAAAAGAAATCATCACAAACTCCATAAAAGAAGCTGAATAATAGTTAGAATTCTTCAGTAATATGTTGTTATATTCTAGGAACAAACTCTTAATATTAATGATGAAGCATTTACTTTTATTACAACCATATAAATTCAACATGTAAATACCATTCAAACATACAAGATTACTCAAGACATTTAAACTTTTAGGTAAAAATAGTCTTACATTTAGAAGCAGCAGATCTAATAGTAGAGGAACTAAAATTAATGACCATGTTGCATAATCGATTCTTGTCAAACCTTTACGAAAATCTCCTTTTCTAACTTTCAACAAAAAAGGAACTGATACTACAACCAAATACTTATCTACGAAATAAGGATATACTCTTCTTGTTACTAGGACTCCTCAATGATATGTTATCATAATTTTCCACTATTAGATTTTATATAAATATTCACAGAAGGTAATAAATAATAACTTCATTCAAACATACTGATTAATTCATTATGAATTAGCCATTTCAACTCATCTCTTGATTTTTGAGTCAATAGATTGTCATTAGAAAATCTTTCAATAATTTTTTAAAAGTCCTCGCTTTTACTCAAATCAATTGAGAACTTTCTCCCAATGTTCAATAACTTTTAGCTCTGAATAAATTGCAATATTTTGAACTTCGAAAATACCAATCTATATTCCTTTTCCTTATCTTCAATGTCAATTTGAATCTAACTTAAATATTTTGTAATTATACCCATTTCTCAATTCCTTTTTCTTTACCCAGAATGAATTCTGGTTTCTGGTTTATACAAATGACTATTCATTCATCAAGTTTTAGAGGAAATAAATGTTTTCTATATTTTCATTCTTTTTATTCAACCAAATAGATTCCAGGGTTTTCAAATAAAATTAGAGATGTTTAATGCAAATCTAATAAACCTTGTGTAGGTGTTATTGAGATAAATTCAATTATATTAATGATTGCTTGATTGTCAATTCACTTGAATAATTATAAATTGGAACAATGAAGTTTTATTCTTTGTAACTCAAACTCAAATGTATTAAGGGTTACTGATTAAATGTAAAATTGGCTTATTGTAGTAATTGAGCAGTGTTTTGCTCAGTTAAGCTTTCTTAATCTTAAGACACAAAGTTATTGGCATCTAATTCTTAATTCTTAGATGATTCCAGTTCATCTTCATCATTTTAACAATTTTCTTAGTTGGAATTCTCTTCTACACTCTGTTCTGTTTTGATTTTGTCATCTTGGCTATTTGTAATATTCTATTGATTCTAGATGGTTTTGTTTTGTCTTAATATTTTCTTGGTCTTTGGCCTCTACTCTTTGTGGTTTAATGAATCATCAAAGGTGGTGCAGGCTACATACTTTAGCAGACTTTTCATGGGATGGAAACTTTGATTATTTCAATAATTATTACGTTAATATATTATTTATCAAAAACTATGGATAAATATAAAATTGGAAAGGTATTAGGGGATGGAACCTTTGGGTCGGTCTATAAAGCAGTAGATGAAACAACTGGTTAAATTGTTGCCATCAAGAAAATGAAACACAAATATAACAAATGGGATGAATGTATTAATCTTCCGGAAATCAAATCACTTTTGAAATTGCATCATCCAAACATCGTGAAACTGTACGAGATTATTAAGCAAAACGATGAATTGCATTTTGTATTTGAATTCATGGAACGCAATGTCTACCATCTCATGAAAGATAGATAAAAGCCATTTAATGAGATTCACATTCGGAACATCATATATCAGACTCTACAGGGATTGGCATACATGTAAATCTCCATTAAAATCAAAGGCACAAAATAGGTTACTTCCACAGAGATTTAAAACCAGAAAATTTGTTAGAATCCAATGGCACCATTAAAATAGCAGATTTTGGATTAGCAAGAGACATCAGGTCTTCTCCTCCATTCACAGATTACGTTTCCACCAGGTGGTACAGAGCTCCAGAAGTAATTTTGAGATCCAATGAATACAACTCTCCCATTGACATCTTTGCAATCGGGTGCATAATGGCTGAGCTATATCGATTGTGGCCTCTCTTCCCTGGCACTTGCGATACTGATTAATTGCAAAAGATCTGCGAAATCATGGGCACACCTTCAGAATAGGATTGGCCAGATGGTATCAAGATTATCTATCGAACTATTAGGTTATAAATTAGCTGCCAAAATACAACATAGATTTCCAAAGAACATTTAGCCAAAGCCTTTGTCATAGGTTATTACTTAGGCGAGTGATGATGCTCTTGATTTAATCTCATAAATGCTTCGCTATAATCCTCTGAAAAGACCCAATGCTAGTTAGGCCTTAGCTCATCGTTATTTTATAGTTGCACTTCCTATTCTTCCCTCCTTAGATAATATTGAGCAATAGCAAGATTAGGATTACACTAACTTTTAATAGGATGAGCAATAACAAGATCAAAGATTCGGACCTCAGAATTAATAAAATATCTCTTTGTTTTATATGAAAAATGCTAGATACAAACCTGGATTTACTTGTATATTAGAGAATGCTGAAGATAATTGATTAATGATAAATATACATTTATATATTTGTGAAAATCGCACTATTCAAAATAAAAAAGCTTCTTAGAAATATCATTCTAGAAATTAAATATATTTAAAGAAGATTTTTCACATTATATTATTGTTCTTAAATATTAAGCACTTTGATTTGAATTTAAACTTAATTTTTTAAAATTTGTTAAAAGTCAATATAAAAATAATGAAAGTTTGAAAATATTTGAATATTTATTTTAAAATTAATTAAACATACATATTATTTGAACAGAGATCATTAAATTGAATATTTTTAAATAATAATTGCCTCGCTTTTAGAAAATCTATCATTCTTGGATGATCAATTCATTTTGTAGATAAATTTTAATATGATTGACTGGCAAGATAGTAGATTAGACTAAACTAACAAATATTGTAATAATATATAGAGAAAGGAAGAAGATGGTATTTTCAACTGATAGTTATATTTAAATAAATAATAAATAATCGATTATTTTATTTAAATACAATTCAGATTAAAGTCTTACTCTAATGATTAGTTCTTAGATTATTATTGTTCTCCTGTTATAAAAAGGTAAACAAGTATTGTGAAGCATTATTACGTATACTATTGGAATACACAAAAATTAGGCTTCAGAGATAATATTTATCAAGAGTTCTCTCATAAAATACATAAAGAATAATCTACAATAGCGATAGTAATATGAAATGAAAACATATATAAATTGATTTTTGATACCATACACTCATTTCAATATTTTTCTTAACACATATTATAGGATTCCTCCATGCTTATAATACTCTATCTCTACATCAGTATCTAATCTCAAGAGAGTGTTAAAATTGAATGTAGTGTCATCTGATTTCTTAACGACGACCTCAACGATTTGATTAACCTAGAATAGAATAATAAAATACTTTAATATTGTCCTTATTGACATTTAATGTAAAGAGTTCGTGTCCTGTCAATCCCAAAGATTCAGCAGTTTATCCATTTGTGAATTCGAGAGGTAAGACTCCCATTCCAGCAAGATTGCTTCTATGGATTCTTTCATAAGAAATAGCAATGACAGCCTTGACTCCTTGAAGATAAGGTCCTTTGGCTGCCCAATCTCTAGATGATCCAGATCCATATTCAGCACCTCCAATGACAATAGTTTATTGATTTGAATGCAGATACTTTTCAGCTGCATCATAAATAGCCACAACTTCACCTGTTGGCACATAAATTGTATTAGGACATTCCTTTCCTTACAACATTTTGTTCTTGATTCTAACATTAGCAAATGTCCCTCTGACCATAATTTCATCATTTCCTCTTCTTGCACCATATGTATTGAAGTCCTTCTATGCAACTCCTCTTTCTTTAAGATATCTACCAGCAGGACTATTAGCAGAAATGTTACCAGCTGGACTAATGTGATCGGTTGTAATGGAATCTCCAAATACAGCCAAACAATAAGCATTAGTGACTGGGTTAATGACTGGCAATTCTAAACTTAATCCTTGGAAGTATGGTGGATGATGAATATAAGTGGATTATTGATCCCATTAATAAAGTTAATCCTTTGGTACTTATAATTCATTCCAATTTTTGGTTCCCTACTTTATTTATTAATAAGTTTGAATGAACATTTATGGTTAAACAACTTAATCTTCCAATTATTTGATTTCATCTCTAGTTGGCCAAATGTCTTTCAAAAATACACTTTAACCATTCACAACTCCGATGGGTTCACTCTCAAAATCGATATCCATTCTTCCTGCCAATGCAAATGCAACAACCAAAGGAGGAGATGCCAAATAGTTAGCTCTTGTGATTGGATGCACTCTCCCTTCAAAGTTTCTGTTTCCTGAGAGAACTGCAGCTACAACCAAATCATTATTAGAAACAGTTTCACTCACAGCTTGATCGATTGGTCCACTGTTACCGATACAAGTCATACAACCATATCCTGTATTATGGAAACCTAATTAATCCAAAAACACATCCAATCCTGCTGCTTTATAATATTGTGTAACGCATTAAGATCCAGGACTTAATGATGTCTTAATGTATGGTCTTATTGCTAATCCAGCTTAGACAGCCTTCTTAGCCACTAAACCAGCAGCCAACATGACTCCTGGATTTGAAGTGTTTGTACATGATGTGATAGCTGCGATGACAACAGATCCGTGATTCAAACTGTATTTCTACCCTTGATATTAAAACTCAACATCTTAAGCAGCTTTAACATTGAATCCCTTAAAGGAAACTGGGGCTGTTAAGCCTTAAGTAAACTCCTATTTCAATTAACTTAGATTAACTCTATCTTATGGTCTCTTTGGTCCAGCAACACAAGGTTGAATAGTTGATAAATCTAATTCTAAAGTGTCACTAAAAGTTGTTTGACTTTCCTCATAAAATAGATGGGCTGCCTTCAAATATTAGGTGATTAAGTTGCATTTCTCTTCACTTCTTCCTGTTTGTTTCAAGTAATCGATAGTTTTATTATCAACTGGGAAGAAACCCATAGTGGCTCCATACTCTGGGGCCATATTTGAGACAGTTGCTCTGTCAGCCAAAGACAAAGTTGATACTCCTGGACCATAAAACTCAACGAATTTTCCCACAACTTTATTATATTTCAATTTGATATACCTTTTTTCTTTCTCAACATCTCAGTGCATGTCAATACCAAATCTGTTGCTGAAATATGAGCACTCAATTATCCAGTCAGTTTAAATCCTACTACTTATGGAAGTACCATGCTTGTGCATTCACCTAACATGTTTGCTTCAGCTTCTATTCCACCTACTCCCCAACCTAAGACTCCCAATCCATTAATCATAGTTGTATGAGAGTCTGTTCCCACTACTGAGTCTGGATACAAGAGACTATCCTTCTCAAAGACCACTCTTGCTAAGTATTCCAAATTCACTTAATGTACAATTCCACTTCCTGGTGGTACTATTTCAAAATTCTTGAAAGCTGAGCTTCCCCATTTTAAGAATCTAAATCTCTCTAGATTTCTCTCAAATTCTGTCTATTCATTTTATTCTCTAGCATTTTAATTTCCATGAAAATCCACCTGTACAGAATGATCGATCACTAAATCTACTGGACATAGAGGATTTATTAATTGTGGATCTTTACCCATGGCTTGAGCCTATGATCTCATGGCTGCCAAGTCAACAACCAAGGGAACACCTAAAAGTTGTATATAAATTATCATTGATACCTGTAAAATCTTATAATATGACTCTTGCAGGTTTGAAGGCTACTTCTGTGTCTTTTTTTGATGTTTCTTCCCAATTCAATATTCTTTCGACATCCTCCTTTTTGACATTGAATCCATCACAATTCCTGACTGCTTACTCCAACAATATTCTTATTGAGTATGGCAATCTTGTTACTTTATCACCGAATAATTCAACCAGATTGTAAAATTTGAATGCTTGTCCTTCTATGCTGAGTTCAGATGTAGGATATGGATTATTTTACATTAATATTATTTAAGGTTATCAATTAAAATTTCTATATTTATATAAAGATTCTTCATTTCTAATTATAAATTTATAATGTTCATTTAAGTTATTCAACGCATTTTGTAATTATCAATAAACATTCCCTCAATTCAGATAATTGTTAAATTAGTTAATTTTATATCAATATGTCAATCATTATTCTAGGATGAGATTTGTTTGTTTTCAAACTTTAATCAGCAATTATCCAAACGTAATGTTTTTTTTGTGTTTCTTCCCTTTCACATTAATGATGTTTCTTGAAGGAGTCTTTTTGGCAATACTATTTTTTGTGGATTATGTAGACGGAGAGATGTTGGAAATGGGCATCAGATTTCTGAATGAAAATGGGCAGACTGGTTTGATATCTAAGGGGAGCAGCTTATGAAGGGGTCTTTTTCTTTTTTCATCCAAGAGTTTGATGGATGGCAATGGGGAGAACCCATTGTTACAATTACTGATGGGGGACAAATTAGCCGTGATAGCTCTTTAACTATACTCTATAAAAAAGTGATTTAAATTTGATTACCAGTAGTCAAAATTTCCTTGATTCTACTCTCTCCCAATTATTGCTTGTCTATCAGGCTTTGGAGACTGCGTCTATTGAATTTTAAGATATTTTTATAAGCTTATTTTTAATTATTGTTTGATAACTGTTTTAAGTTACCAAGATTGTCGTCATTGCTAGTATCGTCCTCCTCGTCCTCTTCTTAATGCAACGTGGGTAGTTTTGTTTGTTGATCCTTCCCTTGATCTTCAGCATTCTTGTCGTCATCTTCAAATTTAAACAATCTGAGGTTAACTTCAAAATCGTCCTGAGAACCTTATTGCTTAATGACTTTTGCTCTTCCATCTTCGATCATCTCCAATCTCATAATTGTTTAGCAATCAAAGGGAGCGGTAATGGGTAAGTAGAAGGTTTTTAATCTTTGTGAAAAGGTTTATAATTTAGTAGTCCTTTTATCTACGTAAAGTTTTCGAGGGGAAAGTGAATTGTACCTGTGCAATTGGATAGAGTGTCTTGAATTTTCTTTGGAGGGATTTTGACTAGATTCATTAGAACATATATTAGGTTGAATGGGCATACTTGCTTAGTGATTGTAAAATACAGTGTTGTGATGTCTATTGGTTCTTTTTTTTGGTTGTTAGTCTTGTTTTTACATGATTTCACTTAGGGTCTTTTTTTATATCAAATGTCTTTTGTTTCTCATTTTGATTTGTTTTCGTTGCTGCAATTTGAGATTTTGATCTTTTAGTTTAGAGATGATATGTTAGTAAGGTTGAAAAGTGGGTAGGATGGTAGAGACATAGAGCATTTTTTTGTTAGCGTATCCACATTCCTGAGATTCACATGATCTGGTTTTATTTAGGGTGAGTGCATTATTGAATAGGTGTGAATAAGTTGAGTTCTTGAAAGAGCAAGCTTGGAGTCGATTACGCATATAAATAATTAATAAATTATAATAGATAGCTATTGGAATTTATATTTATATTTGTATTTGATTATATATACAAAGTTACTCTAATTATTAGTAATTGTGGGGTGAATGATTAAATTTTAAAAATATTTATTTAAAATATGAGTTTAGCATTCGATGACTATGGCAGACCATACATTATTTTAAGGGATCAAGGCCAAAAGAAGAGAATGAAGGGTTTGGAAGCATATAAAAGCAATATTTTGGCTGCCAAAGCTGTTGCAAATACACTTTCATCTTCTCTTGGTCCTAAGGGTATGGATAAGATGTTGGTGTCTCCAGACGGCGATGTCTCAGTAACAAATGATGGAGCAACAATTGTCGAGAAGATGGTATCGAAACATTTTAATATGAATTATAGGAAATATAGCATCCAACCGCAAAATTATTGGTGGAATTGTCATAATCATAAGATGCTGAAATAGGAGATGGTACCACAGGAGTAGTAGTCTTGGCTGGAAAGTTGTTGGAGCAAGCACTCACTTTGTTGGACAAAGGAATCCATCCATTGAAAATTAGTGATGGATTCGACAGAGCATGCGATGTTGCAATAAGTATAAATTCCATATCCTACAACTCTAGAACATCTGGAAACCATATCCGAAGAAATCGATATCCAAGCTAATGAACATGAGGCTTTGATCTAAGCAGCATGCACAGCCCTTGGATCAAAGGTTGTGTCTAAAAGAAAGAGAGAACTTGGTAAGATTGCTGTCACTGCAGTTTTGGATGTGGCTGACTTAGCCAGAAGAGATGTGAATTTGGATTTGATTAAAATTCAAACCAAAACTGGAGGAAGTGTTGAAGACACCAGATTGATATCAGGAATTCTCATTGACAAAGACATGAGTCATCCACAAATGCCCAAGGAAGTCAAAGAAGCCAAAATCTGTTTATTAACATGTCCATTTGAACCACCCAAACCCAAGACCAAGCACAACATTAACATTTCTAGTGCAGAAGATTACAAGAAATTATATCTATAGGAATAACAATACTTTGTTGACATGGTCAAACTAGTCAAAGATAGTGGAGCCAACATTGCCTTATGTTAATGGGGTTTTGATGATGAAGCCAATCACTTATTGTTATAAAATGAACTCCCTGCCGTTAGATGGGTATCTGGAACTGATGTAGAACTCATCGCTATGGCCACTGGAGCTAGAATCATTCCCAGATTTTAAGAAATTACACCTGAAAAATTAGGAAAAGCTGGCTCAGTCAAAGAAGTACAATTCGGAACTTCCAATGAAAGAATGTTAGTTATTGAGAATTGCCAATGCACCAAGGCTGTCACCATTCTTATTAGAGGAGGAAGTCAAATGATCGTCGATGAAGCTAAAAGGTCTATCCATGATGCTATCTGTGTCATCAGAAACTTAATCAAAGATAATAGAATTGTCTATGGAGGAGGTTCTGCTGAATTAGCTTGTGCTATCCAAGTACTCCAATATGCTGATGAGGTATGTCATATATAATAGTTTAGGTCTCATCAGTTGAATAATATGCCATCAGATCATTCGCAGATGCCTTAGAAGGTATTCCCTGTTGTTTGGCTGATAATTGTGGTCTTAATCCTATTACATCTGTTGCTCAAGCCAAGGCTAGACAATTACAAGAAAGCAATCCAAGAATCGGAATTGATTGCATGGAATTAGTAATTATCATCTATTATATTAAAGGGTACAACTGATATGAAAGAATAGAGAATTTATGAAACCTTGAGCTCAAAGAAACAATAAATCTAATTGGCCACCTAAGTTGTCAAGATGATATTGAAAATAGATGATGTTATTGCACCAGATGATTATTGAGTATTAAATGATATTATGTTCAAAAATTATGTTAAATATTTGTTCTTATTTATCTATATTTTTTCAAAGGGCTTTAAAAATTATGGCCACACTAATGTCTTTGGCTTCGACTTTGGTTTGCGATGGGACAATTGGATTGTTGATGTAATAGGCAACGTTTGATTTGTCTGAGTCATCAAATCCAATTAGAACACCGTAATTTTTTCCATAATTTAAATTCAATACAATGTAGTGGTTGGAATTGAAATAATCTAAATTTAACTTCAATAATACCTTAAGCTTACTTTAAGTCTGAAACTGTTTTCACAAAAACTACACCTATATTGCTCAAAGCTGAAAAATTAATTTCATCTCCTTATTTATACCCATTATTATTCATCAAGTATTTATTCAATACTGCTGGGTTTACAGCCCTACTGTTAATTGGCTTACTGCTTGTTTGTAAAATCATGGAAAGACAACTTAGTAAACTACCATTTGAACAAATGGTCTTTGAAGAATTATTGTTTAATTATTCTTTACCCCATTTTATATCACAATTCTAATATGCTGTTATACTTCTTAATTTGTATCCCCATCCGTATGTTGAAAGTAAAATTAATATCAATACTGTATATTTAAATGAACCCATCTTTAAAATTAAAAATAATAATATAAAGAATTGCTTAAAAAATCTTTATAAATGTCAGTACTTCTCCATTGTTCCATTCCTCCCAGCATAATATTCTTAGTGACCATCCAATAACAAAATAGTTCTTACAATGATCAGTACAAATACACTCACTTAAACCAAATTCTTAAACCTCATCATTCCCAAAGAACAATTGAAAGAAATCATAATCAAAATATTCAGGTTAATTTTATATACAATTAAAGGCTACATTAAATTTTAATCGTTATAAATGAATTGTGGATGCATTCCTATGCAATTATCAAATTCGTTTTAGAAAACTTCACTAATGGATTATAAATGTATAAATTATAATTTATTTCTCTTGATTTCTTTAGAATTTTAATTTTCTAGAAAATTAATTTAATCGACATACCTTCTGAAATTCATTGCTAAGCTAAATATCATTACAGACTATTTAGATGGCTGGGAACAATCCTTATTGTTAATTTATTCTTCATAAATAACAGAAACAACTCAGCTAACGTGTTTTGGCTTTTACAATAAAATCTCACATATTTTATAATATGATATTAATTGAAATATCTGATAATCTGTTTGATGAATAGTATTGATCTGAGTTTAAATTTAAACGCTGTTACAAAAACACTGAAGAAATATCAGTTTAAATGTATATTATTATTTCAAAGAGCTGCTTACTAAATTATTATAGTCAATAAATCTTGTTTTAAACACTCAAAAGTTTGAATGTATTTTGGAACTCCTAGATAGTTGGCTTTTATTTGAATTATATTTTGCTGAGTCTCTTGCAAACTGAATTTAAATTATTTTATATTTATTAAATAAAAATATATGTTACTTTTAGACAAAAACTATAAGTCCTTTATTATAGTAAGTCTCTCATAAGAAAACTTCCATTCTTAAGTATAATGACACCCAAGTGTTTATTTAAGAGTTAGTGAGTAATATTATCTGAATGCAAAATTGGAAAATTGAGTAATTCAAGATATTAATTCTATTAAAATAAGCAATTTGTTTAGTTAGACGATAAAATTGTAGAGGAGATAGCATCACATCTGGACTTTAAAGTCTTATCAAACTAATACATATCACAACCCATATAATACTACGATTGTAAAAGATTACGAGTACCCTATTTCAAGACAGATGGAATTGTATTGAATTTGTAAAATACTTAAAAAAAGTTCTTTAGGAAAATGATTGGATTTATTTATAATTTAATATGACTAATTTTATATCTTTCAGTTGCATAATTGATGTAATATATATTAATATGTTTTATTATTAAGGCTATTCTTATAGATAGATTTCATATTTTCTTAATGGATAACTTGAAAATTTCACATAGAGTTTTTAAATTTTTAATAAAGATTAAATTATTTGGTCTTAATATATTCTAAATTTATTTGAGTAAGAGATTCAACAATTTAGGATGATTAATTTAAAAATATAGAAGTTTCAATAGATATGGTTATGAATAATGACAAAATGGACTTAAAAAAATGATTTATGTGAATTATTTTATTTTAATATAAATAAAGAGAATTAAAGTTAAAATCAGTCCAAATATTCACACATCACTTCTTGTAATGCCTACTTAATTTTAGATTTTATAAAGCCGACATCAACATTTTTGATGTTTGAAGACTTCGATCTAACTTTTTCAACGGTTTAATTTTAAGGGATTTATTATGTCTACCTTAATTGGGATTTGCTTAATTGTTATTGTGATTTTAACTTTTCCTTTTGAGATAATACAATTTATTAGATTTTTTCTAGTTAATTACTTAAAAGCCCCACTTTTCTGGTCGTATTAATGAATTATTTTCTTTCCGTCTTTAATTACTACTCTAATTAAAATACTTAATTTCTATTATTCAGACGATGCGAGATTTGCTACATCAATTCATTATTTTGTTTCATTAAGAATCTGATATCATTTATGTCTGTCTTCATTTTAGTGTTTTTTTAATCAGATTATTATTTTTACTTCATATACAAATAAAATAAATAATTATATATATATTTATATGAATGTTATTTCATTATTATTGATGCTATTATAATTAAGTTTAAGCTTCTTATTGCAATTCATCGTGATCATTGTAACTGGATTCTTATTGGACTCCCCCTTGTTATTCTTAATCATCTTCTCTGATATTAACACTATTATTTTGTGGGTTAGAACGCATCGTCTATCCCATAACTTATTATTGTTATTATTAGTGTTGCACAATTTTATCAGTTTTCTTTTTATTATTCTATTTGTAAGTTGCCTCCACCTCCACTAGTTTTCTTTTATTTTGATTTCTACTTTGCAATTCCTTCTATTGCCTCTTATTGCTATCCTTTGCTCTTTATTAGTTAATTTATTCTTAGGCATTTCCTAAGACATTCTTTAAATTTCCAATCTAAAATTGTCTAATTCATTATTACTAATTAATGATCTGGTGGTAGGTGAAGCTCACCAAATCTGACAGCCTTTTAATATGTTTAAATAGCTTCATCAAATCTCTTTAAATATTCAAATTCTACGCCCAAGTTATGATAGGCAATGGCTAAGACAGCCACTCTATCCTTCATTTTTTGTTCTCCTGATTTTTAATCCTAATTCTGGCTTTGTTCCATTTTCTAATCTGGTGGTTTCATTAAAAATTCATCTTAAAGTAATACTACTGATATCAAAGCGTGTTCCAATGCTTCAGCGTGCTATTATATAACATTCCTTACTCTATTCAATTATGACAACACAGCACACATATTTAAATGGGTATCAGCCAAAGAGGGTGCTGTTTCCTATCGAATTTCTATTTCCAATGCCTATTACAAATATTACAGAGCACTTCTTAATTTCCCATTTCTCCTGTAGAAACAAGCCAAATTATTGTAAGTAATGGCTCTAATAAAAAAGAATTAATAATAAGACATCAATACTTATATCTAGTACTGGATTGGGCCAACATGTCTGCCTTCTTTAAGAATTCTAATGAAGCATCAAATTTTTCCTTTTACAAGAAAATCATAGCGATTAAGTTACATAATTCGCACAATTTATCACTAGTTTTGAAATATTCCTCAGAATCCTCACCATATGCTGACTTTTTTATCATGAGCATTTCCTCAAAAACATTCAATGCCTCCAAATACTTATTTTATTGTTAGAATTGTTGAGCTTGTTGGTCTAATTATAAAAGTCGTTCTCTAATACTATCCATATTATAATAAAAATTATAAATAATAAATAATTCAATCAAAATTCTTTGCAAAAAACTATCATCTTTATATAAATGAATATCGTAGCAATACAGTGTTATTCTTTCTCCAATTTAAACTACATTATAATTAAATATCACATACAGCTCCATCAATTATTTGATACAAGGCATTCACTGATAAAATAGCTAATGCTATAGAAACAAATGCAATCATCCAACATGCAATTTTCAATATTTCATTTTACATAAAGAACATATAAATTAAACTTAGAAGCAATGGAAAAATACAAATAAATGGGAGTGAATCTATAATCAAACAAAGATCGTACATAATGTTGATTTTTTTTGTTTCAAAGTGGCAAAATAAAATAGTGCCCCAGCATTTGATCCTTAAAATATATTTATCAAGGCAAGAATTATGAATCCAACATTTTAATTGTCAGAATAATACGTGGAAGAGTACAATCCAGCCAAAATAAATGACAGGAAAATCCCAAAAAAGACATATGCACTCTAAGCATAAGGAGTTTTTCGAGCATTTTTCCTTGAAATAGTAACTGAAAATAATATAAATATCTCCAAGGCCACACTAATATAAAATAGAAAAGAAAATTTCTATTCTTCTTTATCGTATAGCAGTTCCACGACAAATGTCGTAAACATGCAAAATACGCAAAGGAGCAATGGTCCCAATAAATGGAACTAAATCAAACACAAAGTTCTCAAAATGAATTGTCTTTATTCTTAAAACGTGCGATTATTTATGAGGTATGAATTTTCGCTCTGCTTCTTTAGCATTCCTAACTCATTATATTTTATACTTTCTTTCTATTGGTTTTACGATAAAATCAAAGCCGCGCCCAATTAAGAACTTTTTACATTCTGAAACAAATGATCTTCGCATAAAGTTGATTGATTTGTTTCGAAATTTATATCTGAGTCTGAGTAGTTTAGGATCTGATCGTCTTTTTCAACTTTCATTTAATGTATATGATTAAAGTCGATATCTTAATTATTCAAAATACGTAATATTTTATAGTTGTATAATATAACAAAATTTATAAATATCAATCATTTTAATTCTTAAGTTAATGCTAACTATTTGAGGAACCTTTCAAATGATTCATCCCCTAATACAATCTATTGTGGAATCAAATAAACTATCCTCCTTAACAATGCATACTCCCTTACTAAAAGTTTTTTGAATATAAATAATATGACATATAAGAAAATTGCCAAATATACAATGAAAATAATTGTTATTATGAGTGTGAATTAGTTTTAAGCAGTGGTTATTTCTTTTAATCCTACCTGAAATTCATCGGAAATCCTAAAAAAGGATCTCATTACTATTTAAGATCCTTCCAATTCATAAAGATTTACATCAACTCTTTTTGTAAAATTGTTAATAGCTTATTGAATTCTAATTTAATTCGACATAAAATTAAGAACAGCTATTGAACCCGATTTCAATAAACCATCAAACGATTTCTAACAATACAAAGACATAAAGTCTAAATAAATCTATCATTAATTATCAATTAAATTACTTAGTCAATAAATTCGCACAAATCGTTAGTTTATTAGTACTTAAAGAAAGAGATAAATTCATCAGATACTAAATACTTATTCTCTTCAAACGAACTCGTAAAATCTAAATATTGCTATATATTTTCTTAAGCTTTATCTATTAATAAATAAGCTCTGTATAAATCGTATTCTGTTAAGTAAGTAAAATTCTTAAATCTAAAAAGATGTTCCCTGTACATGTACATAGACCCACTTCTAAATTTTAAATTTTATATCATGAAATAGAAATCTGCAGTATCATCATATTTGTTGATATAATCATTAGTCTTAATTTGAGTCACAATTATATAAACCTAAAAAATACAAGCAATGAAGGTCCAAACAATTAAGAAATATCTTCTTGGAATTTAGAGCTACGAGTTGTTTTCTACATTTTTCTTACTATTTGAAACCTTATTTAAAGCGATATAATTTTGCATCAATGATTCTTAATGCTAAAGATCAAATTCATAAGAGTAAACACAATCCTGATTTGATATTAATACTTTTAACAATTGATTTAGCTTTTCAATTTCGAATTACACTTTCTATTTATCCACAAAATTTAATAACTATAAAAATCTATCATATAATTTGTAGTATTAATGAAGCTAAAATGCAATTGTCAAGGCTATTATTAAGATTAGAACTGAAAAACAAATACTGATTGAACTCCATTTTATTCCAACCTGTACACTCCTTGTCTTTGAATACTACAAAATATCATTGGTTATGTTTTCTAGTTTATCCTGTATGTTATAATAATTAGAGAATAAAAACACTTGAAATGGTTATCCAGAAGCACTCAACTTATTTTACAGCACTCTCATTTATGCATACTGATATTACAATATGATAAATAAACATTCTCTAAAAGTCTTTATTTCTAAAGCATAATTTTAAGTATCATTATTCTTCATAAAATACAATTCCATGCTTTCTCCATCAAGAAAACCTCTCAAATATTCATTATCAAGTTGTTTATAGAAACTGTCCCTCAATTCATAATATCCATATCCTAAATTCTGTTCGTATGGTGCAGTTAAGTTTGTTACTATTGAACTCGGTATATAACCTTCTCTTCCCATTTACTGATATGCAGAGATAGTATTTCTCATTGAAAAAAATAAGTCATGCGGTCCTTAAATGCTAGCATGTAAAGCAATAATCTCAACATCTGAAATAAATTATAATATATCATTGTTAAGAATAGACACTACGAGTGATAGAGAAATAGTTTAAATCAAGATAAAAATCACTATTGTACTAATCGCTAATTTTAGCATCGAAGGTGTTTTTTCTTTTGTTAATCTACTTAATAATTCAAATTTCTTAATCACTTCACTATTACCCACCCCGAATTCAGTGCTTTTCAAAGACTCTCGAAAAAGCTTGTCAATTATCTGTTCTCCCTTAATATTTTATTCCTTCTAATCATTGCTTCGATTCAACTTATTCAATTTTTAACTTGTGTTTACAGTATAATAGTCTTACTGTAAAGTTGATTAAATAAATCTATCTCTTTGATGATCAATTAACTGACTTGTACTTTTATTTGGCGAGAGGATTAATTAAAATTAATCTGCTTTCTACTCTACTTCCTCCTATTGAACCTCTTAAACTGCAAATAAATCAATATTTTTATTTTTTGCGTGAGTTATTTCTGAATACCCTTCTCTACTTTAAATGGAGATCTAATTGATTGTTCCTGGTTGTGCTTCTTCTATAGACATTTCTAAGCGACTTATTTGAAAATTTTATGATTGCTCTGTTTTTCCCCTATCATCACTAAATTTATCTTAAGTTTTACTGCTATTTATATATTCATTTCTTTATAATGATGAATCTAAATGTATTACGTAATAATAAAATCCGTAAATGTAAAAGGATTAGATGGTAATATTTGTTAGATAATACTTTGTACTATTTTGCTTACCCCATAGTTTATTTAAAGTAACTTATTATTATTTCACAGTATTGCAGTTCTCAAGAGAAAATTCATTAAACAATGCTTCTAAGTCTATGAAATAAAAATCAACATTATTAAACTTAAACACTTTTGATTCATCTTCATTTTAAGTTAATTCATTAAAATTAGGTAAAATCTATGAAATCTTTAATTAATAAAATATCGAAAAATCGAAAATATTATCAATCTATTATTAATTATACCCTAATAATGAGAAAAATGCATTTGTAATACCACCTACTATTTGATTTACATCAATCATAATGTATGCCTATTGAATTACAATTTCTTGCAATAATCCAACTAAGATAATTTTGTCTTGTTTTTGTTAAACAACATTATCAAAACTAAACACTATAGATTTAGCAAGATTATTTTTTGTTTTAATAAATGTTTGATTAAATTATTTGTAATATTTTGATTATCCAATTTTAAAAAATCTAGAAATAAGGAGTGGATGCTCCCTCAAAATAAAGGGTAACAAAAATTCTTCAAAGGTCAATTCTTCTTTAGAATTATACTCTATTAATTGCAGTAAATTTGATGAATATTTTATTAATTCAGCATTCTATAGATCATCATCTATTTTTAAAATAATATAGCTCATATCATTTTAGTTAAAATTAATATTTAGATTTTTATTGATTATTTATATCTATTCTTAAGATAGAGTCGATTAATTGTGCATTTTAAAAGCGTCTAAGTAATTTTTAAATACTTCAGCTTCGTAAAAGATTTGTAGTGATTATAATCTTTTACTTTAAAGGATTTCGTATTGTGATTATAAGACTGTTTTAAATAATATCATTTTATTTGTTATGTGCATTAATGATTTCATAAGTTCTGACATTTTCTTCTCCTTTATTAATACCATTAAATTCTCATAGTATTTAAGTTTCAATTTTAATATTTTCTTGATTTCCTTCACATACTTATCTAACATCATTTCTTATTACATAAATATTTGTATTTGTTCAGATAAATTATGCATTTCTGATGTCAAAGATGTATTGCCAAACAAATATCTCAAGTTTTCTTTGATTTCATTTTAAATGTACAATATTTTTGACAATTATATTTAATCAAAACTTATTTAGTAGGGTATGGCTTATTTGTAAGATTTGACTTAATTGCTTTTTTTAATATCATCAAGCTATTTATCAGGATCTGTTTATGTCTAAGATGAGGAATCTTTTCTTATAGTTGCTGAAAAAGAATGAGGATTTTGCAGGCTCTAGTTGACATTCATCATTGAGCTTTTAGAGGTTAATTTTCCATAGATTAACTAATTTAAATGTTTTATTGATTAAATAGGCCATCCATTATTGGCTAACAAGACTCCATACAAAACTGTATAATATTATATTTCATCTATGTTGTTGATATTTTAATTAAAAAGATATTTTCTAATCTGCTTTAGTTTTTGATGAACGAAATCTCTGTCTATATCTTGCGTGAGTGCTGCTGCATCTTTTGGATCTAGGTACATGATTGATTGATTACAAATGCATTTTATATCTTTACATTTTTTTTAATGATAATTATAGATGTATAGCTTGAATAATACTGGTTAGAACTAATTGTTTTACTTTTTAATCAAAAATTGGGTTATGGCAAAAATATCAACTTTTTATCTAGAAAATGCTAAATGATCTAATTTTGTAACAATCAAATTATCAAACTTTAATACTATTTTTAGCAATAATGGAAATGAAAAGATTGTATAAATCAAGACTTAAAAATCTTATTTCTAAACAATTTACCAGACTAGGGAATAAAAGATATAGACAATTGTAAATGAATCGGATAAGTAAATTATAAATTTTTTACTGTTTTCAATGATTGTTTAACTTTCTTATAAATTAATTAAATTTATTGAGGTGCTTAATAAAATAAGTAAATGAATGATCCAAGAGATCACCTGAGAGGTTTTCATTACTGAAAATAATATGATGATGATCAAATTTAAAAATTAGATTATGTATTCCTTAACTGTGATTCTTAATCGATCAAAACAAATGACCTTGCCATCTATTGACTATTCACAGATTAATAAATTAAAAATTGCTTCTAATTACAGTAATACAAAACAAAGAATTCCAAATAATAAATGAATATAATTAAGGCTGTTTACATCTAATTAATTATATTAATAAGTTAAGAATAAACAAGTTAAAGTTGTAAGCAAAATGTGAAGCCATCCATAATATAATTAAATATAAAGTCCCACTATTTTATTTAAATATAGATATCTAGTTTTATTTTTCAAGTCCCATAACAAAAAGCCACAAAACAGCTTTTCAATAATTAGAACGCTCAGAATCAAATATATAACAAACCTGTTGATAACTTCAAATGTTTACAAGAATATATCGATTCGAAATATTAAAAGTAAGACTTTGTCAAACATATATAAATTTTTTTCCACCTACCACTCATAATTAAGGTAAAATAAAAAGAATGTCAACTAAAATTTACACATAAAGAGAAGTATCAATTAAACTGATGAGTTTAATGTTACGCTTTTTTAAGATTGCAATGTAATCTATATCATTTTGTTAAATATTTCTGTCAGACCAATATATTTCTTGTTTGATTTTTCAAATTCTTTTTTCATTTTGATTATTGATAATTAATTATAATTAAAATTGACAAGTTGATATTAAGATAAGAATAAAGATAATACATTCATTTAATATTAAATCCGAATTGGTGTTAGAATAATAATAATTTTACTTATAGAAACATTATATTACAGCCACTAAATCATCATTTATTTAAGTCTTATTATTTAATTTCATAATTTTCTGTGAAGTTATAAATTCTTCACTATATATTATAATATTTTCTAATTATTTAATGGGAAGGAACAAACATAACTTTAAATGTTTATTGAGAAATTTATATTCTACGTTAAAAATTTAATAATCCTCATCTTTACCTTAAATATATTTCCAAATATTAGTTATTTAAACAATTAAGATCAATTTTCTAATAATTTAGATTTATGATTTTTTTCAGCATTTTTTAGATTGGGTTATATATTTAATTCAACCCAACCTTTTATCGAAGAATTTTAGCCTATTTTTAATGAGGGGCGTAATTAAAAATAAACAAAAAAATTTATATTTGAAAAAACAATATTAGATATATTAAAAATACAATAATAATTATCATCTTTTTAACGGAATGTTGTTTCTTTTCTTTATAATGTTGGCATTAATGTTCTCATCATTATTTTTAATATAAGGGTTTGACTTTCTAACTAAAGGACTTGGATTTCGATTCTATTTTTAATCGACGCTTTTTCTAACTGAGCAAGGACTCTAAGCTCTCATAGCTGAAACTGGTCTTTCTTTTGGTCTATGAGATTGAGGATCTTTCAAAATATTGGCAGCTTACTATTGCTTAACAGGTGCTAATGGGATTTTCTAGAGAAAAGAGATAAATTATTACAGGCCTTGGTATGTGTTAATTAGAAACAACATTAGGTTATTTTTTTTAACATTAAGGTGTTTAACTCTTTGGTCTTTCAGTATATTTTTATTCATTTACAGAAACTGACCTTGTAGATTTAGGTTAATTAGGTAATTATTGGATAGGTTAATCAATTTCATACATAGGTTTAGGTAATTTTTGTTATAACTATTTTAAATTTTTGGGCAACAAAATTGTTTATAGCAATTAAGCTTTGGCTAGTTATTATTGTTATGGGGATTATGGTTCGAACTCATCAATATATTTCTTAACAGTTTGATCATTTAAGATTTGATCACACGTGGGCCTTAATTATGGAGGCACTTTTAAAAGAGAAGCAATCATGAAGTTTAATTCTGAAGAATATTGTTTAGGTATTTTTTCATAAATGCCAGCTGATATTTTTCTAAACAAACCTTTGAGATCTGTTGCTCTAAAGGGTGGTTTAAGAGTTGCCATCTCATATATCACACATCCAAGAGACCATATATCTGATGGATGGGAATAAGGTTAGTCTCTCCAGACTTCTGGACTAGCATAGTCTTGTATATATTCAATAAGATTACATGGAGTTCCTGTTTATGTCTTTGCCATGGCTCCATGTGATACTTTACTCACATTCATGTCTCCCAATTTATAGGTGCCATTGGATGATTTAAAAACATTGGCACTTTTTAAATCTCTGTGCAGGATTCCTGCTTTGTGAAGCACTTTCAACCCTCTTGTCATATGGATTAGGGCCTTCCATATTTCTTTTTCTTCAATTAGGGTGTGTTTGCGAATTGAGTTTTGGATTTATTTAGCAATGTCTCCTCCAGATGCGTATTCCATAATGACACACAAGCAATTTGATTGTTCATCAAAAAAGGCTTCTTTGTATCCTATAATGTTCTGATCTTAGATTGAGGCGAGGATTCTTATTTCGTTCAATGCATTTTCCCTCTCTCTTAATTTTAGATTGCCCATTCGAACTTTTTTCATGGCATATTCTTAATTATCACTATTTCGTTTAACCAAAACATATAAATATCATAAATACTTTGTACACCTATCCAAAGGAGCCTTCACCTAATTTTTATAAAATAGTAAAATCTGTTAAAGTTGTTTATTTTTACATAATTTAAATAATAATATATATGAATTAAATTATATTGTTAAAAAATAAAAAGTCTAATGCTTGATAATATTATGATGGCAATTGGATGGGCTGGATCATAACAGATTATTGCCATATCACTATTGAGATATCTTATTTTGGTTAATAGCAAAGCACTTTATTTATCCTAATTTTTAATTCGATTGGCTTGCATCCTACTATTTTTGATAGTGTTCCTTAAGTAAATTGTTATGTAATTCCAAGTAAAATATTCCGTTTGCAGCACCCTCGATTGAATACTCCACACTAATTGGGCAGACCTTTCAGATTTTCATTTTCTTTGGTTTTCTTTTGTAGTCTGATGGAATTTGTTTCAATAGCAATGGCAGTTCATTCAGTAAGTTCTATTGCCTAATCACTAGTTGAAATATTATAGTATCGTTCACTTTGCAGCTCTATTCACTATTTTTAAATCCTTCTTTAGAAGTTGGATCAATAATGTGACTCCAATCACTGCTTTGGCCTCCTATCTACTGATGGGATTGGGTTATTTATTGGAGGATTGGATATACTTTATTCATGGGCCTTCATTTGATAAAAGATTCCTCGGAATAAATGAAAAATTCGAATGGAAGCCATTAGTCATGGTTATAGCTGCAGCAGCCAGTAGAACCCTTGGAATTCAAATATTCAAACACATTCAATTTTAATAGTTATTTAAAAATAAAGGTTTTGTGGATAAAGTATCATGGGCCAACTATATAAACGATGAACCTGAAAAGATTCAGAACAGTTTGGCTGCTGTGAATGCTCTCTTTAGTCGATATTTGGAAGCACAATTGATTGTCCATTGCGAATAAAACTCAATACCAATCCACTAATTAAAAAGTGATGCTATTTTGGAACTCCTAAATAGTTACTTCGATAATCATTTATCATATAGTTATTAATATATGGAATAGTTTCATATCTTCAATTTCAACAAAGAAGCCATTGATGACATAGATGCTTATGCAGAAAAAGACACTTTATTAAGGAAAATGATTAAGCAAAGGATCTTTACTATTCAACTATAACATCAATAATTCAAAGAGTTATTTGGAATTGACAAATATCAAAATCTTTCATTTGAAGTCATTTTTTAAGACTATGGCATTCATGAATACATTTGGGATGAAGAAACTCCATTCATTACATTGAGTATGCAATTCTTTCAAGGAATCTTTTGTCTCATAGCAGCATACTTTAATGAAGAATAAGTTTCTGACTATTTTTCACAGGGATACGATATTGGACTGACTCTGACTAAAATAGAATATTATGTATGGATTGCTGTATTTTTGGGAATTTTATAATTGGGAAAAATTGGGTAATTATTAGCATTAAATCACTTAGGGCTTATAAATTGATAATCTTATGGGAAGTATAAACTTACTTTTTTAGTGGTATATTCCTGGAACTTGGCATCATTTATTTAACAATGATCTGGATTGAAAACATCACCTATATAAAAGTGCTTGGTCTTATTATTTCATATATAGTAATGTCAATAAGTTATAGATCAGCTGAAAAAGTCAGAGATTAAAGTAATCTTTTGTTATTTAAATAGAAAATAAACTATTTTATTTAAATTTTGTTATTTTCTTAGTAAAAACACAAAAATTTACAAATAGAGAAGGCAGCCATATCATTTCATTGATGACATAATGCTGTGAACACTTGAGTTTAAATGAATTTTTGAAAGTATTATCTTAGATGTTGTGTATACATGGAATAGTGAGTTGTGACCAACTAAGACACATGAAATTTAGTCATTTTGGAGAGAGTCCCCTATTCAAATTCTAAATCCCTTTCATTTTTCAATCTTAATTACGTTATGAAAACAACATTGAAAACGATACTTTGATTCAAGAAGAGGGTGAAATTGAATAGATGCAAAAGTCTTAATTTACTCGTTATGTTATTGAAAGCAAATATTAAGAAAACAAATCAGAAATAAAATCGGGAAAAAATGTTGCCAATTCAAGAATATAAGTCAAATCTGAAATACAACCTTAGTATTCTAAAATCATGTCAGATCGAAAATTATCAGCATCAGCATAAAAGTCCAAAAGACAATCGATATTAAATTGAAATTAAATTTATGAGTTATGCATATTTTAAGGAATATCATTATTGCATACTTTCATATATGAATAAAGTATTATCAAATAAAATCATAATTGGATATATAGTTTTATTAATTATGCAAACGTTTATTTAATCTTTCGTCTCCTTTAAAAATGTTCTACAAGAATTAACATATTTTGCTCCTAATTACATTTATTTTAAGTTATAGATTATTATTTTTTATTATAATTTATTCATTAAAATTAACTAAAATGTCTCTTAGAAATATTATATAGATAGTAAGTTGAAAAATGAAGAAATATACTCATTAACCAACAGATGCTTCTTCATTTATTTTGAGTAATTCATCTTCTACATTATTAAAGTATAATTAAATTTAATGCTTCATATTTCTAAGTTTTTTAAGTTTGTCTGAATCTATGTTGTTTTCCATCTGCTTTATCATATTTTATTTTATAATATCGATCAACTTAAGATCTTCTGTTACTTTTTAGATAGACTTCTCACTGCTCTCTCTATTAATAACAGGAATTTATTAAAGATCTTTAAAACTATTTGTTAATTTATCCTTTGCAGTTTAAACTCTTTGTAGAAATCTATATATATTTGTATACTCAAAAATTACCTTTACATTTCCTCTATTTCCATTTGAATATTGTTAATTTCTTCTTCTACATGCTCTTAATAAAACTATTCAAACGACTTTTTTTATTACTGTTTATTTTGATTATGGTTTGTATCTACTTTTTCTTAAGTTATCATATAATCCTTAAAACATTTGGATGATTATAAGCTCTATTCTTATTCATAATCCTTTGAATAGTTTTGCAAATTATTAAAGAAGTTCTCTCCTTATCTTCTGCCACCAATGTGATCATTTCCAAAATTAGAAGTGTCATAACTGAATTGATTTAATTATTGTGATTCTTATTAAGACTAAGATAGCTTAAACATGTCTTCTATAGTGCTTGTTCCGAAATGTTACTTGGAATCTCTGTTGATTAATAGAGTTTAGCCTGAATTTTAATTGACATGCTGTTACTGTTCTTTTTGGACAAGCATTTTTTCGTATTTATTAATAAACTCCCTAACATTCTCTTAATTTAAGTCTTATTGCTATGATTAAAAGGTCATTTAATTGCATTTAGTTTAAACTTCGTCGGTCAAAGATTCACTAGTTGGGTAGTTGCCATGTTTGAGCTTGTTATCTATACCCTAAATCTACATTCTATAATAATTCGATTATTTTTCTGATTATGCAGACAAAACCATTTCTAACTTAATCTAAAATCTAAATCATACTTTAATTTGTTCAATCCAACTTAAATATTTTTTTAACTCAACTTTTGCTTCTTTGTATCGTCTAAGTATATTTAATATTTCCTTATCACTTTTCATTAACGAATTTTATTAAATTTAATAATGGACGCAGTATTAATTGGTGCAATAGCTGGAGCAACTACATTTCTTATTAAAAACCTATTTGATTTAGCAAAAACAAGATCGCAAACTTAAGGAGAATTTGTTGCTGAAGGTTACTATAAGAGAGCTTACTCTGGAGTGATAAATACATTAATAAAGACATCTACATCTGAAGGGATCTTAGATATATAAAATTAATGATTGTAAGCTGCTATAGCATTTTTCATTATAATGAATGGATTACCATTTGGATCCTATGAGATTTTAAAGGATGTGGAGGTTATCTCAAATATTGGCATTTCAGCAGGTGTTGTGCTTAAGTCATCTGATATTTAAATTAAGTTTTGTCTTCAG
This sequence comes from Paramecium octaurelia, assembly GCA_905182995.1. Taxonomy (NCBI): domain Eukaryota; phylum Ciliophora; class Oligohymenophorea; order Peniculida; family Parameciidae; genus Paramecium; species Paramecium octaurelia. The sequence continues at coordinate 108,543 of CAJJDP010000066.1, forward strand.
CCCATTTAATATGATTAAAACTAGATTAATGCTTTCGACAAAGGATTCGCCATGTAGAAATAGACATCATTATTCAGGTTAATTGATACCAATTCATAAATTTAAAAATCGAAGGCCATACTAAATTTAATAGAATAATAAATTAATATGGTTTATGCTGGATCATCCATTATGGCATTCAGAACTAGGCTAGGGTCTGCAACTTAATTGTCTGTTTTTGAATTCACATGAGCATGAAAAATAAGGGATCAAAATCTAAACTGAATTAAATATGTTTGCTAGTGCTAATGCAACTTTGTGGTTATGTTTATTTACATGTCCTGTTAAAGTTGCTTTGACTAGATATTTTAATTAATAGTTTTATAATGAAATAATAGAATATAAATTTAATTAGTATAGAAATTCTACAGTTTATAAAGGTTGTTCCCATGTCATTAAAATAATCTTTTATTCAGAAGGTTTCTTAGGACTGTACAAAGGACTATGGGGTTTGTTTTTTAGATCAGGTCCCTAATCTTTTATCTCATTATTGATCTTGAATCAATAAAATAATCTAAGGAATTAAAAAAAATAATGAATATCTTAACTTTATAAAATTCTCTATATTTTGATTTGACAACAAACAATGTAATCATAAATCCTTAATGAATCTAAAATTCTCAGGTTCTTTTAACGCTCTCAACAAATTTTGTCTATACTTAAGATGCCATATAGTATTAGATATTCTTGAGTTATAAACGTAAGCTACTGACTGATTCTTTAAAAAGTATTAACTAATATAATTAAGGACAACAAATACCTTATAATTCGAAAGACTTTATTAAACTCGGAAGACTTGCCCCCATCAATCCATAGATCTCTTAACTATTTTATATTAGTCATTTAATTTTTTTTATTTTTTAGCAAAACCAAAAAGTCGTCATACTACTTAGATGAGAAGAATTATTTAAGTAAATCTGGATTATTCATGATATATGAGATGATAGCTTTCGAAAAATTCTTAGTAATGTTTTTGGTATCATTTATTTTCTTTTCTTTTTTTTTCCTTATTACCTTGAAGGATTCAGAACTATCAATTGACATGAGTTTTTTACTATGTTTTTTCATCTTATGTGGTTAAGGAAGTTCATTCCAACTGCTTTCTTCCTATTTTATAACCTCACTTTGACAAGATTCCTCTAAATTCAGAAATTTTATTTCTTCCTTTTTGAAATGTAAATCTTATTTTATTGCTTTTGGCTTTAAAATGGTTGATTGTTTGCAGAATTAGCTGGATTGACATGTGTTGTTATAGATACTTGATATATTTTGTTATTATTCAAGGTTTTATTGCAACTGCTGCTTTTCCTTTTAATTTATGTTCAAGAATGGACAAAATGAACCATTAGGCGATTGGCTAATTAATGTGCCAAGCTAATTCAAGTATTGCTGTTAAGCTGGGAATAATAGCAGCGGTCTTTAAAGCAATTTGCTATCAAGAGAATTTGATATAAGTAGTTCTAAATATTTTTGTCTATCCTTCAATAACTCGATTCCTCCATCGTAGGATAATTTTGAGGCTACCTTTGAATTTTATTGGGATTGAATCATTTTTTAGATTGTTGGGATATCACTTGTAATGAATTAGATTGCGTCTCCTTGTGTGTCTGGAACTTTAGATTCAACAACACACGATTAAACAGGATCAAACGAAGCATCCGATTTTAAATTTTATGATTTTCGAACCAGAGAATTATAAGGGAGAAAAGATTTCCCATATTTTTTAATGCATTCTGCCATATTTAATTATTTTATGATATATTGATAGCATGTAAATTAATTAAAAAACTAACTACATATTAACATGATTTAAGATACTTATTCGTCCTCTTAAATCTAATTAAAACATTTTTAAAGTGCTTCGAATCATTTGATTTGATATTAAACAAATTGTTTTTTTTATTATTCTTCTAGAATTATGAATTCTCTCAAACAGCAATAATTGCTTCTATATTAATATCAGAATAATTATTCATAGCAACAATTACTTTGGAATTAGCAAGGAAATCTGTAAAAGAAGTGTAACCATTTTGTATTTAATAATAAATAATATGTCAAACTTATTCATACTTCTAAAATGAGATATATCACAGTTAAACTACTTGTATTTACAGTTTTGATGATTATATGTTTTCATTTAAAACCATTCACAGGCTTTTCAAAGTTATTTGATTTTTTCCCTTACTTTATGGAGACAGAATAAATCTAATTAGTAGGAAATTGTAGAACTCTAACCATCTTTTTTGATCATCTTAAAATCAACGCCTTTTAGTTGTTATTCTTTGATATTGTTATTTTTAGAGGGTGTCACTTAATTGTTTAGATATTTTTAGAAAAGATTCATATTGCAGTTGTTATTTTTAATTGTTATTTGATTCAACTAATATCTTTAGTATATATTAAATTATTGAAAATTATCGTTATATTTAATTTTGAATGATCAGAACCAACTCAACCCAAAAAACAAAATAAGTTGTGCTTTCAAATGGATAAGTGTAATCGCTGAGTCCCTTTAATAGTGCAATAAGAATGAGCAATCATTATTAAGATGCTCCAAGCACGCCTTAGAGATAGATAGTTTCTCAGAATGCCTTGAGATTGATAGTTAATAATCATCAAGCAGAAGTGAGATAATCAAATGCATTTACACCGAATGGCAAACAATAATAAGCAGGCAAATGCTTTTAAGAAAATAGATCTGTTATAGTTCAAGATAATACGCGAATGCAATAGTTAATGAACGAAAACATGTACTTATCCCAAGCACTAGAGCAAACAAAAAATGAATTAAAGTAGTATCAGCAATCTACTCATGAAAGTCAATAATTAGATTTCATAAAGGTTAAAATTGAGAGTCTAGAAAAAGTTATTGACGATTAAGCTTTGGAAATTGAATAATGGAAATAGAAATATCAAAAGATTTGCACATAAGATCCCTAAGATTCGATGTTGTAGATGGAATCTTAAATCATGTTGGTAATTCAGGAAAATGAAAGATTGAACATTTTAGTAAAAAATATTCAGGATTCTACAGATAAAAAGGATTAATTAATTTAATAATAGGATTAAGAAATTAAAAAGCTTAAAGAAAAAGTCAAAATATCAGATAAAACAATATAGAGTCAAAAAGAAGGTATATTCAAGTAATTATTATAATTAGAGATTAAACAATGGCATGAGAATTTTGCAGAATTTGAAAAGAATTCGAAGTAATAAGTGAGTCATGAATCTGAGTTATTGAAGAGCAAGATGAAAATATAAGAACTAGAGTTTTAGCTTCATAAGAAGAAGGTTAGTGATAATAATAATGGGTAAAAATTGAGTTAAAGGAAAATTGAGGAAAATCCAGAATTAGAACTTAAATTAAGGTAATTACTAGAGGAAAATAACAAATTAACTCTGTTGATTGAAACTTTGCAATCTGAAAATACAAAATTAAAATCTACAAAGCAGAGTAGATCGACTAGTTAATTTTAATCCAACAGTCAATTATCTTAGGGAATTCTCGAATAAATTAAATAAGTACTTTGATATATAATTGGCTTAGGAATTATTTAATCAATAATTATTTAGTACTGAGGAATTTAAAAAATTGAAAGTAATTTATCAACAGAATGAAACTTTAAGAAATTAGCTAGACAATGCTAATGAATAAATTTCAATTTTGAAAAAAACTCTGTAATATTACGAAGAAGAACAAAATGTACCTTCGGATTAGCTCTTTGAAGAATTTTTATAAAGCTAAAGTCATTGTCTAAATATGATATAACAATTATAATAATGATTTGATTTAATTTTAACTCCATTATAATTATACAATTTAAAAGGCAGAATTTGTGTATTATAATATAATTTATATAAACAATCCATATGAATTAAAAGGAAGAGAGAATACTTGAATATCTTGATAACTTAAAATTGCAAATCACAGATCCTACTCAAAAGTAGTAGGATTTTTATGAATCGAAAAAGCACAAAATTCTTAATTTAGAACATAAGCACTGCGACAGCGATCCTTCCTCTCCTTTTTCACTTAGAGAGGCACAAAGCCCAATATCTCTATTTCATACACATAGTGTCAAATTATGTGATATTAATAATGATAATATAAATAGTGACCATCATCACCATCATAATCAACAGATTCATCATGCTTCTCATTCATTCAAATTGCATCTGAACATACATGCCTTCACTGATAAGAAAGTAGAAATTTGATTTCGAAATCAAATGGAATTTAGCATTGAATAAATTATTTTGTATATATCTTAGATAATTCAATATCTTCTCTCGAATCCAAAAGATTTTCAATACCAAAGGAAGAAAGAGTTACTTAAAGTTACTTATTATTAAACTTAAACTAAAATAACAAACTTCATTTTAATTATACGCTTTATTAAAGTGAGAATTATTAACACATTTAGTATATACAATCAAGATAATACATTAAATGATAGTGCAATAGATATATTGCCGACTCTCTATTTAAATATATTTATAGTAGTTATAAATGATACCCTATATTCTTAGATGGTATGATATTTATTTAAAAAAAGGTTATTTATAAATATAAAAATTAATAATTATTATAACCAATATATTTTAAGTAAAATTATTAAAATATATGTGGGAATATGCAGTTGTTGGAACTTGCTTTTTGATACTAATCGTCATCAAATTTTATTTATTTAAAGTAGATGATGACTCTATTAATATAGGTTTCCTATGATAAGAAAATGAAATATTACAGTGATCCTGATGAAATGGCGATTGAATTTTCTTCAAATATGCAAAAATAGAATTCAATTGAGTAAATTACATAAACCCTAAATAATATTCACTTATTAGCTTAGAGGAATGTGTAAATTATAGTTGATTAATGTAATTGTATCGGCACAACAAATAGTTTAATTGGGTTAGACTGATAATACTTTGACAACAATCTCAGAGAGATTACGAAATACAACAATCATAATAGCACTTTTGAAACTTAAATTTCCAAAAGACAAGCAGTAAAAACTCAAACTTCTAGGATAAACACTCTACGAAGTAAGTTTTATCTCTAATTAGAATTTTACTATCTTCAAGAAGTTGATCTAATGGTGTGAATAACACGAAGAAAAATAAAAAAATTAAAAAGGAAAGAAGCACACTTAATTGGATATTCATCTAATTAATACGATAAGAGCATATTCAGAGTATATTAACAATGAACTTGGAAGTTACTTTAAACCAAAATGAGTGTTATAATGTAAATTTAAATAATCAAAAATTTATGTTTGTTTGCTTCTATCAAAATACTTTATGATTCAAAGTTCTAAAGTCGACAACTTTCTTCTGTAAGTCATTGCTATCTAATTATTATTTATTTCTAAATGATCAAAATTATTTTACCCAAAATTGATATTGTTTTAATCACTTCTTTTATGATTTGCATTATTGTTTATCAAAAGATTCTTGAGACAGGATATTGATTCTTCATTTCTTTTTGTGATTTATTCGAGTTGTTCTATTTTCTCTAATTGTTGAGAATCATACTAATTGTAAATAGAGATAGAATTACTTCTTATTACTATTTGTTATCATTTATGAACTCTTTTAATTGATTTTGAATATTTCTATTTGTTTCATCGAGATGATCCTGCCTTTACTTAATGGTGCTAATTTCTTGTTCAATTTTTTTCATTTTGAGTTCAAGATTTCTATAGGAATCACAAACTTCAAAATTAGAGTTCTTTTAATCTTATCGAATAAGATTATTGAAGGTAGAAATGGGGCAGTTACTTTTAAGATAATCTTTCCCTGACATTTCATTTGGTGTAGAGTCATTCTGCTATTTTTGATTTGTGGGTTTATTACTGTAAGAAGGACCTCTTTTTCTGTCAGGAGTAACATTTTACTTAAGTGGTTATCCTTATTGCTATTGTAGATGGTTAGATCCTTATCTTTTCAAGAGTTCTTAGGTAAAACTCATCTAAGTTTGAGTTGAAGATTTTTTGTTTATGACTTCATTAATTGAAGTGAATGGTTTTTTTGATAGAGATTCTTTATTATTGGATCCAGACTTGACTATTTATTGGATTTAATTAATGAGAGCAGAACAAGAGGAGAGGTTTTTACAATTTTCTTTGTCATATTATGGATTGGGTTTCAGATTGGATAAATTTAAATCTTTGATCATTTAGGTATGTTGTTTAGAGGATTCAGTTGTTTGTTCAACTGATGATATGAGATCGTTCTATTCAGGAATTTGAAACAGAGTAGATCCTAGATTGATTCTTTTGGGATCAAGCTTCTATTGCTAATATTCGTCTTCTACTAAACCAGCAATTCTAGCACATAATATTTGTTGGATATCATTATTAGATTAAGTTCTTCTATGAGTTGTATTATTATAGTTCATTCAAATTTAAAATGTATTAATCAAATCAATAATCATAAAATTTATTTCTTACCAATATTCATAGACGTTGAAAAAAAAGTATATTGTTAAAAATTATGAACCTTAAATTGATCCTATGGTGACAATTATTTTATAATTATATTTTGGTTATATATCTCAAAAGATACTGTAATCGAACTCATGAATAGAATATCACAAAGATGATAAAACAAAGAGATTTAAATTAATAAATATTTATGACTTATTTCAGATTGCTTGATGTTTTTGGCATATTTATATCTAATCCTCATGAGTTGTGCATATTTTTTAATTCTGTTTTTTTCCATTTTAACATTTTTTGCAATGACATTAATCCCCACATGATCTTCCTTTGATAAAACATTCGCAATAGTTGAGTTTGCATTTACTTTTTTTGCAACAACACCCTTAGCCCTTATCACCTGAAAATTTTAACTTAGATTCATCCTTATACTTATGAATAATCTTAACAATAGCCTTATTTCTTTCAAAATTATCGGTTAAACTATTTTTACAACCACTACAACTACATTATTCCCCACAACATTTGCCTTCATGAAAACATTAGCAATATAATTTTAGACATTTCGTTTTTTGACATTAACATCCTTCTTTAGTCTCCTCACTATTTATTGCATATGAATGTTACTATGGAGGCACAACAAACATGACTTTTCTTTTCATTATGTATGTGATTAGATATAAATTACCAAAAAGTTGATTATTTTATTTAAAAATAAAATGAAAAGGTATGTACCGGTGTAAAGTGCAGATGAAGATTCTATTAGATAGCCTTAAGCTGTCAAGCAGTTAGATATCTATGATAAAATCGAGTAATGGGGAGAGTGGCTATGGGTTAAAGCCTAAGCTGTGATGTGGATTTCAGCAGCCACTGGAATAGTTTATTATTCAAACTTTTTTAAATAATTGTTTCACAATCAAAATATCAATGAGTAATCAACAACAATCAAATTAGATTATTTCTCACATTTGCATTATTATTTATTGGCATGAGCATAAGTTTATCATTATATGTTGCATTTTATTTGCCTTTCATAAAAGGTGTGACTGAGGATATCGAAACCTATAATCCAAAAGCTATACAATTAGGTGCCTTTGCTGGATTTATGAGCTTCATAACGTATATAGATGTTGCTTATGCTTATTAGTCTAACAATCGCTATATGGCCTGTGTTCGGATGGTGGAGTTTCCCTATGTTATTTGCAATGTTATTGGGCTTCATTAACACAGGACACTTCTTGCCAAATCATTAGCTAAGTGGTGTCCTTTTTGGAGCAATTTTTATTGGAGCCTTCTTCTCACATTATTATATTGATCATGATGGTTATATGCATTGAGTATAATTTTAAATATATAATCAAAATCACATTAGTGTACTTTGATAAGTTTTAATTAGTTGTTGGACAAATGAAATTTATTTATCTGTTATTTCATCATCATTTTATAGATTGTTTTCCAAAAAAGATTGAAATTTCAATATTTTTTATACTCTTCTCCTTTATTACCATCTTTTAACAGGATATTTGAATTACTCTATCTATAAACAAAGTAGTGATTTATTGGGATTAATAGATCTATTGATTAATTGATTAAACGAAATCTATAGTTTTTCTATTAATGTATTTGAATTCGATCTTTTAAACAATAGCAATTTGGGTTTGTTTTATAATTTATGTTACATGTAAAAGGTTTCCTTGAATACATATTAAGATGTTTAATTTATAATTTTTATAATTGGGTTAAAGAGTATGATTATGATGATGCTTGTAATGAGAGCAGAGGATAACATATATCCGAAAGAACCAAGTATTGTTCCTAAAAATATGGACGATATCCCACTTTCAAAGTTATCAAACATCTACTAAAGCAATTTCTAATATTATGATAATTTACACTAACTAAATTTAAATCATAAATTAATTTACATTATTAAAACCAAGCCTTCATTATCCATTATTTTAGTGTCGATTAGTTCCTCTTCAGTAGAATTGTGTACTTTCCGGCACAAATAGCCAAAATCTTTCCATCTCTTTGAATCGCAATCACTTTTGGTTTATCTTTTATTGGCTTAATTTATTATTTATTAATAATCTTAATAATCTAATTGGGTTAATTTATAATCATATATGTAAGAAGTTTCTGAGATGTTTAATTAACTGAGAAGAATTCTCCCATCGGGATTAATTATTGTAAAACTTATTCCCTCATCATAATATTTAAATTAACTAAAATTGACATGAGATGCTATAACTCCATCCAATGATCCATCAATGTCCAGTAAACTTGCTGTCTAAGCAATCATCAGTACTTTCCATGTCCAATGAATATGAGGCTCACAAAAATAAGTTTGAGTTTTATTATTTTTGGACACTTATTCCAAATGGTTAGTGTACCAAATTCTTTTTTAAGGATTGTAATCTTGGCCCAGATAAAAACCTGGCCAAGCTGCAAAGAAATGTACATCATTTGTTGATGCAAATATGATATCAAAGTCTTCATCTATCATTTAGACAGTTTCAGTTAAGACGCTGCAAAGATCTTTAAGTTTTTTGTACATCTCGTCATTTTCATTATTACCATATGTTAAATAACAAAATGATGTGCTATAGGCATACTTATCTTAGTGAATTAAATCATTTAAACATGGATAAGGTTTTGAAATATTAGGTTATTATAATTACTGGGATAGTTGATATAATTTATTTACTCTTTATATTTGGTTTTAACTTCTAAATAAGGTTTATTGAACTCTTTGAATTTGATGATACATGATGATTTTCGTCCATTTCCCAAATTAATTTTAGAAGGCTTGTTGTGATGATAACATTTAAGTGTCTGAGATATAAAAAAGAATCAACAATGTGGATAGAATAATCAATATGATCGCTATTATTGTAATGATGAATTGGACCATGCATACTTGTGTACGTAGTTACCAATTCCTCCAAAACCTGGACTTTTTAGTATTAAAAATCATTATTTTTATTATGTTATCATTAAATCATAATTAAAACAATTGATATTCTTATTATTTGATTTATTAGTATATAATAATAAATATAAAAATGAATAACAAGTGATTTTTTATAAGTAACACCATTTAGGCAATTTATAATATTATTGTGATTACACTCATGAAAATATGAATAATTTTCTATATATTTATAATAAGGGAAGTTGGATACAATTTAACTCAATTTTCAAAAAAAGTCCAGTCATTTAATTTATTCCTCTTACTCTCTTTGCTAAAAGTAACTTTTCTAGCTGCCTTTGGTTCATGACATATAAGAGGTTTAGGTGGTTATAATTTTTTATTATAACAATCTTGCCAATTGATATCACTAAACCAGGGATGGTTTTTAATTTCCTTAGCATCCTCTTTGCATCCTAATCTTCTTTTAGGATCTCTTATCAATAATTAAATAATTATATCCTTAGCCTCTTGACTAAGATGTCTTGGTATTTTGAGAGGAGCCCTCTTAATGTTCTCTTTTAGAATCTCCTTCTCTGCATCATAATAAGGAGGAGCACCTACCAATAATTCATAAATGAATATTCCCAACATATACCAATCCACTTAACGCCCATGTCCCTTCTTCATTAACATTTCAGGCGCCAAATAGGCCAAAGTTCCACAGAATGATTAATTTAGCATCTCTTCATCAATACCTTGTTTTGACAATCCAAAATCAGTTAATTGAGCATGTCCATCTTTGTCTAATACAACATTTTCAGGTTTGAGATCTCTGAAAATTATTCCCTATTAATGTAATGCTTCCAAGGCTAACGTAATCTCTGCTGCATATATTTTGACTATGTGTTCTGGAAAATGGTTAACTAATTCTAAATGAGTTGCCAAATCTCCTCCAGGACATAAATCCATAACAAGATACAAATGATCTAAAGTTTAGAATGCATAATTTAATTTCACTATAAATGGGTGATTCATAATCTTTAGGACATCCTTTTCAATTTAAGCTGACTTAATAATATTTGAAGTGTCTATATCTTCCTTCTTCAAGATCTTCATTGCATAATACTTTTTAGGTTCTTAACCTATTTTGTCAACGAGATAAACTTAACCAAACCCTCCTTCTCCCAATTTCTAATAAAATTGAAAAGATTCTGGACCAATCTTATTGTTTTGAGATTCTGAATTTGTAGTTTGAGTATTGCCTTTAATTGAGATTCGAGAAAATGATATGGCAAAATCCATTATCTTACCCCAAGTAGATCTATTTTAATTTAAGTCAAGATTGGTGAGTGATTGCCTTTATTATTATTCATTATTGATTAACTCCTTTTTTATGTCCTGTTCAATGCCACTCCCTTTAGCCTATTATTATGTCAACTTTAATATTTTTTAGACATGATCTCTTCTACTGTTAGGCAAAACTAAGTTTTATTCCTTAACAACTGTCCGAGTATAAGTAAAATTATTAAGCGAGATTCCATATTTATTAAAAACTTCAATGATTTTGATATCCGATGCCATTTCTACAGGAGTCAAATGTTAGTAATTCTTCAAATTGTGATCTGCTTTCTTCTCTATTAATATTGCACAAACCTCATCGTTTCCATGCAATGAAGCAATGTGCAATGGGGTATTTTAATCTGAATCCTAAGCCTCAATATCAGCCCCGTAGTTAATTAACATTTCGCAGATTCTCGAGTTGTTCTTCATAGCTGCAATATGCAAAGGCGTTTTCCTATCTAAAGAGAATAGCTTCGGATTTGCTTATTGCAATAATAAGAGATGAACAATCTCAGTGTTATTTTATTGGCATGCAAAATGAAGGGGAGTCCAATCATCTAAATCTCTATCAAATTAACACAACCAATACCTAACATTGATGTCAATATAGAATTAAGGATGAGCTAGTAGTTCATATATTTTAGTAATCTCATTCAATTAGACTAATGATAATAAAGATTCACTAATTTCTCTGCTAAGCTTCCAGTAATTCTTCCAAGCCACTTCCTTCCTATCTGTTTTTGGAATCGTGTATTGGTCTAACTTCCTGCAATCAATCATCATTCCTGTGTCTCGATTTAGGATGTAAAACTCCTTCTCGTCTTCTGGGATGACCTGAAGTTCATTCACTTCGTTTTTCTAATAGATCTTCTAAAATGCTTCGTAGCATTCCTCAGAATATCTATGTATTTGAATTGAAACTTACTGTTGAGAGTTGGGAATGGCAAATTCGTTTTATTCATATAAATCAAATTATTCTAAGGACTTTGATACGAAATCGAACCTTTTCAAAAGTTACTTTAGCTTTATAAAACATATATACTTCTCTAGACATTTTTAAAATAATTTAGGCTGATTAATTATTATAATGAGTCATCATTTTATAATCAGTTTTTTATATAGCATATCAATTAATTATATTACTCAGTAGAAATCAGCATCAATAATTAATTTTAAATTTCCTCATCTTTTCATCTCTCTTGTTTATCTTGAGTAATTATTAATAGAATTACAATAGGCTAATTAACCAATAAATTCATTGATTATCTATTGCTCAAATAGATATATATTAAAAATATATTATTATGAATGGTATATTTATAGGAAAAGAACAATTTTGATAACTTGAAATAATTTTAGTAAAGGATCAAATTAATAAGATTAAAGAAATATAATAAAAAGAGTATTTCACTTGAACAAAAAAATCAAGAATTACAATTTTAAACTGATTATTACCCACTAGTCAAAATAAAAATATAAAACAGTAAAATTCTTAATAAATAAATTAAAAGGTTTAGGAGAATTGGATAAATTTATAGAAAACAATAATGGAATATGAATATTCTAAAAAGCATTCATCTATTTTAATTAACGTTTTCATTGTTTTCAGCAGAAGAATTTATTTTCATCTGCACTAATTCTGGCTAAATCTAAACCGTTTTAGTTGTGTCAAATGTCTTATAGATACCAATCTTTAGAATTAATATAAAATATATACCAATTTATTAGCTAATTCAAACATATTGTTACGCAAACTGATCACAATAAATTAAGCATTTTTTGTTCTCTCTTTGATGAAGTTTGCAACGATTGAGACATTCTTATAATCCAATGCTGCATCCACTTCATCGAAGAAGTACAAAGGAGTAGGTTTATAATAATGCAATGCAAATATTAATGATAATGAAGAGAGTGTCTTTTCTCCTCCAGATAACTTAGACATTTGTTTCCAAGACTTATTCTTAGGTCTGACACTGAAACTAATTCCTTCACTAAAAGGATCCATTGTGTCTACTAGTTCTAATTCGGCATCTCCTCCATTTGTCAATGTTTGATATGTCTCTCTCAATTTTGATCCAATGACATTGAATCCATGCATAAATAGATCATATCTCTCTTTTTTTAATTGATCAATCTTTTATTTCTATTATTGTAGTTGTTGTTTAGTCTAATCGAAGTCACTCTTTTTAGCCTTGTATTCCAAATACTTGATCTTAAATTCTTGGATATCTTTGATGTTAGCATCTTTAGTGATCTCTCTAATTTAAGCTTGGATATGTGCATGAACTCTTCCAATTTCTTTCTCAATTGGGCAGAATTAAATGGTTTATTCTTCTGTAAGTTCTTATGTTACTGCTATTTCTAGAATTGCCTTTAAGTCGATAGCCAACGTTGCTCCTCTCTTTCGACCATCGTCAAATGATTCATCGCCTTAGTCAATAAACTACAATAGAAATAAATAATACGCTGATATTTAACATAGATTAATTCTAATTTGCAGTGGTCAAAGGGAATTACTATTAATGTTATTAATCCTATAGTTTCCAATTAGCAATCTCTTCTAGTTCATTCAAGAATTCATAATCATTTTACATTTCTTTATAGTTCAATCTAATTTATTCTAATTTTGTTAATCCTTCACTAAATTCTTCTTAGGCTTTCTTTAATAGTGACTAACATTCCTCCTTTTCCTATTTTAATTTATTAGTCTTCTCTTTCAACCTGGAAATCAATTCATCAAATTCTTTATCCTTAGCTTGAGTCTCCTTATATTCTTTTTCTGCATTTTCTTCAGCCTCCTTTGCAATTTTATATAAGGCAATAGTATCGATCATTTAGACTTCAGCTTTTTTAAATTCTTAGTTCATTTATTCAATTTTCGATTGTATTTTTTGTAAGTCATCCTTAATCTTAACTTCATCCTTATCCAACGTCTTTTATTTTTTATCAAGAACAACTAATCGTGTTTACATCTTTTTGAATTCTGCATCATCCTTATCAAATTTGGTTGTTAATTATTGCAATTTCTCCTTGTTTTACTTTAATTCCTTATTTTCAGATTCAGTAATCTCCTATTCAATCTATTCCAATTATTTCTTTTCCTTAGATATCTTTTTATCAATACTATCGATATTGGCTTAATGACTTAGAATTTACTTCTCGTATTCCTTTCTTTGCTTTTCAATGTCAGCCTTTTCCTATTCCAAATTCTTGACTTTCTCCAACTTCTATTACAAATCCAATTTCAAATCCTACTAATTCTTCAAGTCCTAAGTTGCAGATATTAACTTCTCTTAAATGATTTTACCATCCTTAATTAAAGTTTGCAATTCATGATCAACCTTAATTAATTACTATTCAATTTATTATCTATTTTATTAATATTATTTTAGCATAGCTTCCAATTAATTCTAATTGTTTTTATTTGCATTCAGATCTTACTTTGAATTATTGCCACTCAAAGCTCCTCTCCTTTATTGTCCACCACCACTCATCACACCATTGGCTTCAATTAACTTTCCATCTAGAGTCACAAATCTGTTTGGATTCTTCTATTCGAACTTCAACTTTCTTGCTAAGTCTATGTTATCACACACTAGAGTTTAACCCACAATTTTAAAGATGACACCCTAATACTCCTATTTCTTAACTTGAATCAAATCAAATAGTCTTTCAGTGTGATTAGGATTCTGTCCTCTCTTTTACATCATGTCTTGAGTTATCATTTTATTTACAACATCCAAAGACACAAAAGTATATCTTCCAATCCTATTTGATTTTAAGAAATTCACACATGCTTCAGCAGATTACTAATTCTCCACCAAAATTGAGTCAAATCCTTTTCCACAGGCTGTAGAGATGGCAATGTCATATTTGGGATCAATGTATGCTAAATCTCCAATCCTACCAATCACTCCTTTTAATTGACCTTGTTATGCAGCTGCCATAATTGCTCTAATAGTTGCATTCTGTTCATTGTATTAATTCTATTGAATTGAGAATCCATCTATCTACTATTGAACCTCTTATAATTAGTCTTCATTCTATTTTAATTCTTTTTTCAATTGATTCTATTTCTCAACTTGCAATTTCTCTCTGTTCTTTATCTCATCAATTGTTTAATTTAGAGTTTTAACTATCTCCTAAAGTTACCCAATATTATTGTTGCATTCACTTATGCTATTTTGAATTCCCTTACCTCCATCAGTGTCAGGTAATTTTAATTAATTCAATTTGTTTTTAGTGATTTCTTGATCTTTAGCATATTGATTTCTCTACAATTGAGGTTCAGATATTATGCTCTACAAACTTGATTTCTTCTCCACTAATTTTCTTACTTCCTATTAATGTTGTTAATTCATTTTCTAAACAACCTCTTCCAACTCCTCCTTTTCTTATCTCAAAGTCTTAATAGACTTTTCATATGCTGGTATCTCTTTTTTCAAATCTTCAACTTCATCAATGCATTTATTCCTCTCCTAAATGAGTTCATCTAACTTCTTTTAAAACCTGTTTTGCTATGAAGTCAGATTGTTTACTTCATCTCTATTCTGAGTGTCTTTAGCTTACAATTCTTCAATTTAAACTTTGATTGATTGTCTCTTTTATTTGGCCTTTTGAAATTTATCAGATGCTGTTTTCATTAGTTTCACTGTATCAGAATGATCTTTCATTTTCTCCTTAGATTCTAAGGCTGTAATTTTTAGATTCTCGTCAATCTGAGTGAGATTCTCTTTGCATTTAGTAATTTAAGTTTACACTTTGTAATTGGCAATTTATTATTATACATTTTACAATTAGGAATTCTTTATTTCATTTCTCACTAATTCTACAGCCTTGTCTTTCCCTGGTTCCAATTTTTCAAGATCCATCTCAACCACTCTCATCATTTCACCCTTCTCTCTTCTCTACACATCCAATTACAAATATTCCTCAGTCATCTTGTCGATCTATTCCTAGTATTGATTACTTCCTATGATGTCTTCCAAATATTCAAGCAATCCTGGCTTCTCTGGATCACCTGATTTTGGTTTCATCAATGAAATTTATTCAACCTCTCCCTATAAAATCAGAAATCTATTGTTCGTAAGATCTATTCCCTTTGATTTTAATAAAGTGGTGACTTCTTCTAAAGTAGCGTGTTTATTATTTATATCGTAATTCGATTGTCCAGTATGGTGAACTGTACGCTTTACACTGAAATAGTTTCTATTATTCCCGCTTTATTCGATAAATTAAACTTCAACAGAGGCTTTCTTCACATCTCGATGCTCAGCCGAATTATGTATCAATTAATGAATTTTCTACAGACGCATCCATGAAGCCTTTTTACCAAAGACAAAGAGCAATGATTCAATAAGGTTTGACTTTCCTGATCCATTTGGCCCTACAATGCTCGTGAATTAATGATGAAATGGACCGATCTCTAAATGTCCATAATAACTTTTAAAATTATCCAATATTATTCTGTTAATGATCAACTATGATGGCTCTTCACTTTCAGTCTGCATTTTATGTAAATATATTTAATATTTTTAAATTAACTTTTGGAGCTAAAATTTGAATAACTTTGTGTTATTCCCAACATAAAAGTTTTCCCATTTTAGCATACACACATACAACCTTAATCAGTTTTATTGGACACTGATACATCTACACACCTCAAATTCGAAAATTTTAGATCTTCATTCGAAATAAGTTCATAATTTAAAAAAACCTTATATTATATAAATAATTCCATTTTCAAACAAGTTAAAATTTTACTTAATATTTTTTCTGCAAAATACTAGTTAATTCTTTCGATGTACAGTTTCTCTTCTCAGTCACACATGTTAATTGGTTATAGATCCCAAAAATGCAAGGTCTAAATTATGCTACAATTTCATTACTCTATGATAATCTGTAAATCCTTGTTATTTATCTCGATCTCTTTTACAAACCCGGATAACAATCCATTATTAAGATGTTCCTCAGTTATTTCCAAGTTTAATTCCGACGCTGTTGGAAAACTTAGACTGATCTTAGTTCCCTTCTTGAACTCCTTATAATCAAAGTCTTCTGGCTAAAGATCAAATTAAGTAATCAAACACTCGTCTATTACTTATTTCATCTGCTTTTATCCTAATTAAGTTAGAAATTCATTAAATTCTTGGAAGGTTGGAGAATACAATTTAACAGTTTTCTAAGAAACCTTTTCCTTGATGATAAATTAGAGTGGTAGAAAATCGACACAAAAGAAACTCTTCTCATCCTTCTAAACAACACATTTAATCATTCTTTTATTCAAAAGCTTATCAGGGAATTCACACTTTTCTAAAATTAAATCTAATCTTACTTTCACTAATAATTAATCCAAAATCGGAGTTGTTTGGTTTGGTGGTCACCACTTTTTATTAAGATTCTATATTAGGTTGTGCTTAAGGTTAATCAGAGATTTAAACTTCAGGCTTTACTTTCTCTTCAATTTATTCCTGTACTTTACTTTTACTCTCTGTTTATTACATTAACTTTTATTTGAGGACTGAAAAGTCAACATTTATCTCTTGAATTATTTCACTAACTTAGAAAAAGTTATTATTAACCAACTCATATAATTTCATAGGGGATAATTTAATAGTTTCGACATATTAGTACTCTTAAAAATAAATTTCAATAATTGGAAAGTGAATCTTAAAAAATCCTTGGCCAGTTTGATTTGATATTATGAGATAAGGTGATGGAAATTCTTGACTTGAAAATTTGTCTACTTTTGCTTTCAATTAATGCAATCCTTTCTGCTTTAAGGCTACCGTATTCAATTCTAACAGTTATAAATTTTTCATAAAAAAGTCTATGAAATCTTAATGAGTATTTAATATTTAAAGTGTAGTTTGAAAGCTTAGAATGAGACTCTTTGATACTTTCCTATTGACTTAGTCATCTTTCTCTTTAATCCATTCTACTTCAAAAGATTTTATCAATGCCAAAACAGGCATTTAATTATATTTGTATATTTTCTTATAAAACAATCTCTCATCTTTTTTGATTTCTTCCACATCCTCTCCATCAGTCATATCAGCCACAATGTTCTTCTCCAATGGCTACAATCTTGTGCCTAGATGTCCAAATTTTTATGACAGATGATAACTGGATAATCCCTAAAAACCCCTATCACAAGTTGTTCCAAAGTGTCTTGTGTTGTAATCGAAGCTGTACATAAACCCTTTGAATTATATTTCAGTTTATACTTTAAACTACCATTTGCTTTGAGTTACCCTACATCATGGATCTCCTTTGTATGTGAGGCAAGATTTTGGATTCGTTTCTGCAACTATAATATGTATTTAGATACTAAGAATTTCGCTGTTGAGTATTCCTTATATACATCGGATCTAGCAACTTGTGTTGATTAGTAATCAGTTTTGGTAAAATCTCAAATTAAGTACTATGATTATTCATTATTTATATAAATGTAAATTGAAGTTGAGAAAACTTATAATGCTTATTGGCCACCCAAATATGATCTCTATTGCATGGGCTCAAATTGTCCTGTCAAATACGAATCAAAATTTGGTTAAGAGTTTTATGTGTCCTAAATTGAATGCAATCTCAAATTATGTCCCTTGTGCAGATTCCAAGAAGTATGTAACATTCTAATTAGATGAAATGCACGGTCCCAAATTGTTAAATCAGCATTGAAAAACACTATCTCAAAACCAATTTTAATCTGCAAGCCAAGAGGATCTTTTTCGATTTGGATAAGGATGTTTAAGAATAACTATTAATAAGAAAGAAAATAGAAGAAAAATATCATAGACAAATCTCAGACATTAAACAAAGTTCTAAACCAACAGAGAAATTGGATTAATTGTCAGAATTTATTGAAGACGCAGTCTATGCTGAGAGATCCAATAACAAAAGATTAATGCTTGAGATAGACACTGAAATCTAAAGACTGTGGAGATAAATCGAAATCGAAGAAGTTAACGATTAACATAGAGAATTGCCAAAATAAGTACCAACACCAAGACAAGGCGCAATCTAATAATAAACAGGATCTTAAAATTCTTATTAGAAAGAAGCTGGTTTTAATGAAAGGTAGTTCCATATTAATAGAATTAAATGGGGATTTTGAATTATTTAATGTTAGAGCAATCTAAATTTGATTTATCTATCTTTCAAACTCTTAAAATACTCTATAAATAGTATTAAAATTGATGTGTTTACACTTTATTCCTAATAAACAAGCCCAAATAATTAATATAGACACAGCTCTTCTAAATGAATTCTTTGAATGAGGAGGTTATATAGCACAAGAACGTTGGCAATAAATTAAATTGGATTAAAAATATACTTATTATACCAGTGGATAAATAAAAGAATCCAAAATAACCTTGGTAAATATTGTTAATTTACTTTTTAATTCCAGTTGTTATCAAAATATGATCTCATGCTTTACACTAAATGATGGAAACTTTGTTTCACAAAAATAAAGCTCCAAATTCCAAATGTATGTCTAATAATTATTAATAATAATCTGAATTTTAGGATTCTATTGAAAATATGTAGCTTAATAATATTCAAAACTATTTTTAATTAATAACCTAATTATTGGATATATGCTATTCCTCATTTAGTAAATTGAACTGATAAGTTATATGCAGTATTTTTGGACTCATAATTTGTACCAAATATCATAAAAGAATAAAGATTTTATAGTGATTACTAAGATCTATTATATAAATTTATTTTTAGGTATTATAATATAATTTCCTCAAAGAAAGAATAAATATTTTATTATGTCTCTGCTAATTTCTAATCATTTATTATTATAAATCTTTAATTTTATATAAGCGGATTGTGTATTCTCATTTTTAGAAACTTCAGGATACACTTCATTCTAAATTATCTCTAAATTCAATCAATTTCCATGATATTATATTCATTTATTATTTGATTGTTGCTTTTATCAAGTAGCCAATCAAAACAAATAAAATCAATCAAAATATTTTTATTTATTATAAAGTAGACAAAGCAATTGTAGGATGATCCTTAAAAAATGCAATTTAAATAATATTAAATAATTGTTTGATATAATAAATATTTAATTAAGATTAATTATTTTGTTTCATGACGTATCGAGTATTGTTGATATCACTGTTAGTATACAGCATAAATTGCAATGTAATAATTAGAACAGATGCAAGATGTGTTTGTAAGCAATGGAAATTAGCTCTTGAGTGCGCTAATGATTAGGATTGCATATGGAATAGTAATACAAAAACTTGTGAATAAGAAGAATGTTCAAGCATAAAAAGTTAATCCATATGTTCTGCTGATGAAGGTTGTTAATATAGGGATGGAAAATGTGAGAATTTTACAAAGTGTGAAGATTTGAAGGGCAAAACTATAAATGAGTGTAGATTTATGTCAACAAACTGTAGAGAGAGTAATGGTGAGCATTGTTTACCTAATGCTTAAGAAAGGCTGTGTGCTCAATTCACAAACGAAGGTGAGTGCATTCAAGGTTAGGATGGATTTTGTTTATGGTTAGATTCAAAATGCAGTTTATGGAGTTAATGCTCCTAAGCTAAATCAAAGGTTTAATGCGATATGCTTCCCCAAAGTTGCGATTGGTCAGCCACCTTAAAGATTTGTTTGCAGAAAAAATGCTCAGAAATAGATCACGAATATGATTGTGTAGCAGTATAAGAAGGACCTAATAGTCATTTATATGAAGTGTGTGAATGGAATTATGTCTTAAAACAATGCGAATCATCAATCCCAGATATTCTGACATTTGATACATGTGCCAGTAACACCTTACTAGCTTATCATTGGTC
This sequence comes from Paramecium octaurelia, assembly GCA_905182995.1. NCBI lineage: Eukaryota > Ciliophora > Oligohymenophorea > Peniculida > Parameciidae > Paramecium > Paramecium octaurelia. The sequence goes on from CAJJDP010000066.1 coordinate 129,101, forward strand.
TAGTTCAAATGCAAGCGAAGGATTTTGTGAATAATGTTTATCACCCAATGTATAGAAACCTTCTCCAAAACATTGTCTATGCAAATCAATTTCCTCATAGAACGATTGCTAACAGAATTAAACATGCATATGGAGGGATGGTACATGTGAAGAAAGGAAATGTACTGAAATTGACCCTCCTTAAGCTTGTATTTAATTGGAACATTGTGCTTGGTTTGCTAATGCTTGTGTAGAATTCACGTAATGTGAAAATTATAAAGCATTCTCAAATTTAGAATGTTAATCGATAAATAAGAAGTGTTTATTATCAGACACTTTAGAAACTTGCACTTCCAAATATCAAGAATGCAAAACACATAAAATCGATGATAAATGTAATGGCAGCAAAGATTCAAAAGGCGAATAATGTTATTGGGATGAAAAACTTAATTCTTGTTAGGTTTGGACTCAATGTTCCCAATAAAAATAGGCAACATATTGTGAATATAGTGGAGCATGTGTTTGGGATGGAGAATGTAAGTAAATTGAGTGCAAATTATTAAATGAACATTAATGTACTCATTATTTAACATCCCCAAATTCTAAGACCTGGAAATACTGTATGCTCCTTGACACTTGCAAAGATTTAAATCCTGATCTGCTTAGCAAAGAAGAGTGCTATGCTTTATCTTATGGACTTAGTACATGGGATTCATCTAAATGTTAATAGTGTACATTTCCAGATGATTACACACCTATCCTATCATTTATTGGGATGATTATTATAACAATGTTATGATTTGGAGGATTGTTTTTAATATTTATCAATAATATTTTTATAAATATGCTATTTATCACTTTCTTCTTTATTTTTGTATAAACATAGGATGATATTGATATATGATCGTAAACCTGCTGTGAATTAAAGAGCTTTTTGATGTTATTAGAATCTAAAATAGTAATACAGAAATTATAAGAAACAATTGCAAATTTAGAGAATATTTAGAATACTCATCAAATATATTTATACATCAATCTAGTAAATGGTTTATTATCACTTATCGATAATATTAATCAATCATGAGATTTTGATGTGAGTGATAGCGCAATTTCATACAATGCAAATATTAATACTAACTTGAAAATTTATTAACTAAGTGATTAGGGAATCTGAAAGAGTTGATATTTACTACTTCAATATTGAGAAAAGCAAAGAAATTGTAAGGATTATTCTACATAATCAAATAATTATAGTTAGCATCTAATTAGATTCATAAATTTACTTGAAGGCAACCTCATATATTTTAATCTGAGTCAGAATGGCAAGTAATAATTAAATGATTAATTTTTGGTTATTATTCACCCTAATATCAAGCAACTAGAATAAAAAGCATAATATTTAACTTGGATTAAATAAATGTAAAATTCCGCCATTTTAATATGAGACAAATATTTAATTTACAATACACTTAAATTCCTATATCAGTTTTATGTGAAATTATGTAATCATGATATTGCATTAAACTATATTCCCAATTCAATAATTCTCTTATCATAATTAAAGGTAAAATAGTTTGTAAAAATATTTTGTTTTAAAAATTTCTGAAACCTTGCTTTCATTAGATATATGTCAGTTTAATTAGGTGTCATTATCTATGCATAATGATTGATATTGACAATATTTACACTTGATTATAAAATTGATTCGTTGAAAATAAGTATATTAAAAAATTAGGGATGCTTATCTTTAAAATTAGATGGAATGAGTTACCTAAAAAATGGTTGTCCATAAAAAAGGATGGTATATTTCAGTTTTTATTATTATGAACGTTAAAAAGAAATGATAAAAATTTAGGTCTACTCTTTGGTATTTAATAGAATTACATATAAACTTTTTTAAAATTTATTTAAATCTAGATATTATTTCATTCCAAGATGTAGGAAGTAATCGCTCTCTCAGATTATAAACTTACTAAAGAGCTTAACTATTTAATTAAGGATAAGCAAGAAAACTATTTTAGCAATGAAAACTGTTTTTCTAAGCTTATAGATAATATGCTGGATAAATTAAAAGAAGATGAAAGGAAGTAAACAATCGGCAAATTAGACCAACTTTTTCCAGAATTGAAACTTTAAAATCCTGTGGGTTAGCCATAGGTCTACTCAAGTACATGTGATAGTCCATTAAAATCTGATAGATCTTAATCAAGAATAAATTCAATTACACCCTAATCAAAAAATATTCGGAATCATGATTTCTCTTTTTATGAAGAATTGGATAATGTAGCAAGGGCTTAAGATTGGGTGTAATTATAGTAAATGCTTTCATAAAATTATTTTTATATGGATGGCAAATATCCAAATAATTTTATTAAACTAAAACCTCTTGTTGAGAAGCTCAAAGACAAAGCCTTTATACTATTAGATTTAGCAGATTACTTTGAAGACTGTTAATTTTAATTAAACCTATCAATATTAAAAAAATTATTACTCTACTTCTATATGCCTAATGATTTAAATTTGACATAGGATGAATCTTAAGAAATAGAGTAATTGATAGGAGAAATAATAAACTAAAGCTGGGTCTAATTTGAATATCATCAAAATTAACTAATTTAGAATAATGAAAATAAAAGTTAATTGGATCTTTTAAAAGCTATACCATATATGTTAACTCAAACTCCTTAAAAGTAAAGAGAGATCATTGAAGATGAAATACGAAAGGTTTTGAACGCTTAGACGATGATTTCATAATAAGGAGATTTTGAATTTTACATTTCAAAAGAAATGCCTATTATATTCGAAGTGCAAAGAATCTATTATCAAATTTGCTTTTATTTCATGTCCGTTTTTTATTAGAAGTATAAAAATAATGTGAGATTTTGTGAAAATGAAAGGAATAGACTTTTGAATTCCTATATTGAAGAAAAGACCTAATAAAAATCACAGAAACAAACATATTAAGATAGTTTATTTAATGATAACTAATTAGAAAAATTCTTTGTTAATTATCAAGTTCAATAGAGCATGAGCAAAATTTCTGGAAAAGGCATAATTTTTAAATCCAATGAGGAGCTCTTATAATATTTTATTGACACAAACTTTTACTATTTCAACAAATAATAGCACATTGTGGATATCAAATAATAAAATAAACGTTTTGCCAAAATTTTGAATCTTCTTACAGAAATAATTGATGAAGATAAGAGAAAAATAGCAACAATTATTAAAAAAGTAATTTAGGATTCATAAGATATTTTTGAAATTCTTGATGACATCTATGAACTAAAATACCAATATGATTAAGAATAAGTAGAAGTCATTTTCAGAATTATATGTGAAATGTTAAACAAAAACTTTGAAGAATTTTGGATATATAGATTGGCTTTGGGTAAAAATTTTAAAAAGAAACATATTCCAAATTTAAAAAAGATCTAAAATATAAAAGAGAAGATGAAAATATAAGAAATGGTTTAAATAGTGAAAACTTTCGATAGGGAATTTTGGGAAATTATGTAAAAGAAATTTCTTAAATATTATTGCATAATTCTCAATTCTCTAATTTAACATACAATGTCAAACCAATCAGGAAATCCAAAAGAAGTTATCCAAATTTTAAGAGATCAATTTAATTAAAATAAAATGCTTTAATAGTAAATTCAAAATGCTTAATTCTTTTATCATTTATTATAAAGCCTAAAGGATGAATAAGTAAGCAGTTTATTTTTGGAAAATCAAAAATAGAACTTATCGTTATAACCATATCTTTTATCCGTGGAAATCTTATTTTAGGTATTTTGCTCGCTTTCAAATGATACTGAATAACAACAATTTAAAAATAGTCTTGAATAAGGATTCAAATAGTTTACTTCTTATCATCTTAATTTTTTAATAGAATAGTCATAAAATAAAATAAGTAAGAGTGTCTTAGATTAGATCTATACATTAATTTACTATTGGACTTTTAAAAAAAACAATAACCTCGAATAAGAGGCAAAATCCTTTTTTTTAAATGATCCTCAATTATATAAGAAAACATTTTCAAAATTGAACTATTTTGATAGTTAGATTTTGACGGCTGATAATTTGGAATATATGGAAAAAAAGAAATAATACGACATTTACCCCAGAAGTCTTTAAATCAGTGTAGAAGAATTTAATATAACCTTAGTTGAATTAAATCAACAAGACTAATATCAATTAGTATATGCTTGGGTCTTAGACATTAAAAATAATAAGAAGTTCAAAAATCTTTTACCATTTTACTTGAATATTATTAAAAGAGGGGAATCTCCAACAATTTTTTTAAATATGATAAACCAGCTTATATAAACCTAGTAAGAATAGTCTATCAAGTATGGATATTTTAATTTTAAATCAATGTTTTAGCTATTATATATTAATTCAAATGTTGAATTGTAATGCCTCCTTTTAAAGCAAATAAGTTAGAACTATCCTATACCTTTCCTTTATAAAATTCCTTATGAAGATAAATCAAAAAAAATAGAAAGCTTCTTTTTGAATTTAAATATATTTTATATCCACCAAATGAGCTTTACAATTATTAACCTGAGCTTATAATAGATACAAAAAAGAATAGGCAAAACCTAATTAATTAATAAAATATTTTATTAATAAGATAAATTCGAAATATTAGACAATAATAAACTAAATAATTGTTCCATTGATATAATGTATGATTCAGAATTCCAAGGAACAAGAAATTTATCAATAGCAGATGTACATAGTTTTATCCCACTTGAGATATTAGATGAAATATTGCCCTTGTTTAAATTATGGATTGTTTAATTGGATACGGAAAAAGAAATTGAGTCCACAATTTCTATTTTGGAGTAACTTAAATCGTTTTAATTAAAAAATAAAACTGTGTGCTTTCTTATAAGAGATTCTTCTTCTTAATTAGAATCTGCTTAAATTATAAAATTAAAGTAGTTAAATATTGAATACAAATAAGTAGTTAATTTGACTGATAATAATTTAAATAAATATGTACTTAATAATGAAATGAAATAAGTTAGCTAATTTTTATATGATTTAATAGAAAAAAATGAAAACGATAATATGATTGATGCAAATCAATTTTTTAATGTAATCTCTCAAATAAAGAATTAAAATTTATAATATACTTAAGAAATTGGATCGACTTGGCAAATCTTATCTTAAATTGAATAGAATTTAGGCGAAATTAATTAATCAGAAGTCCCATTCCTTTAATCCTTTGGTTTTTTATTATAGTAATAAAATTTCTATATTCTACATCTTAAATTTAAGGATATTTTATAGCAATTTAATTAAAGTAATTCCCAAGAGAAGAGGATCACAATTGGAAAATTAATGGATAAGATTTCCTAAATATAACAAATGAATCCAGATCATTAAATTCAGAGTTTAATGTATTAAAAACTTGAGGAATTAATTTTGAAAGGAGAACCTTTTTAATTAATAGATTCTGAATCATAATTTGTCTATTCCAAAAATATACTAAAAAACTTAAAAGATTAAGGAGAAACCATATTCATAAGTATTTTAGGATCCGGTTCTGGGAACTCAAATATTTTAAATAAAATTTTTGGATCACCAGTATAGAGGTACTCCAATGTTAATACTGAAGGATATTATTTTTAATTATTGAATATATACAATAAAAGCATTTTTGGAGATTTATTTAAATAAGTTATCGTTTTAGATACTGAAATATTAGAAAATCACAATTAAGATTATGAAGAATCGACGAAAAAAATTATCCTATTCATCTTGTCTATAAGTGACATTATTATTATAAATACTGAGGGAGATATAAAAACAGAGTTCAAGTAATTAGTCGAGACCAGCATTTATAATATGGCTAAATTAGTAAATACTCCTAAGTAGATAACATGGTGTTTCCATTAAAATAATAACAATTTAGAAAAGAATAATGATATAATTTTAAATCATTTGTAGATTATTGAATAGGATTTGAAATAAGAATTTATTTATTAAGTTAATGAGGAGAAAGCTCAATATTATGAGGAAATTTTTGATGTTGATTAATACAAAACATTGTAGGGGTATATGAAAATTGAATATTTTTGGAAATAAAATAAGAATTTGGATATGAAATATAATTGGAGACAATTAATACAGAATGATGATTTCTTTAATGACGCATGTAGTTATGGGATTTAAAATATTTAAGCCTTTATAAAAAAGAGATAGAATTAAAGTTAATCAAGAGGATAGCTTATATAAAATATAGAGCAAATTAGTGAATAAATAAATAAAATGGACGAATTATCAGAATTTAAAAAATTAAAGTAATTTCAACAAAATGATTTTATGTTGCCATAATATAAGGAAATTTTATCTAATATTAAATTTCCATGCAATGATTAAATTAAAGAAAGTATAGATTTAAGTCTGAATTAAAATAAGCATATTCTCTCAATAGAAATAGTAAATACTATTTACAATGAATAATTTGAAAACATAAAATACTATGATTAAATTTAATTAGAAGTAAATGAAAAATTAAAGTCCATTTAAGATGATAATAATATATCAAATAAAATATTATCTAAGTATCAAAAAATGATAACTGAAGATATTAATGAGAAAAAGTAAGAGACCATCAATATTATCAATTCTAAATTATAACATTTGGACTAATTTCAATAAATAAGGGAAATTTAGTAAGAATCACTGATGAGGGATAAATTCAACTCAATAGTGAGTGGCTAAGTGTTTCCAGAAAAATCAGAATTCATAGCAAATATTTAATAATAAATTTAAGAAAATAACTAAGAAATAACCACTGAAAAAGTAGAATTAATCAAAACAGAATAAATTGAATATCTTGGTTAGATATTTGATTAAAAGGAGAAAGAATTAAAGTAATAAATAGCAGTCCTTTAACGAGAAAATAATATAAAGGAAGAAATTATCTAAAAATACGAAGTGAAAATTTAAGAGTAAAAACATGTTGAATTGTAAGCTTGCAGTCTTGCTATTTCTTCAGAAACAAAAAATATTTAAGCAAACCTATCAAAAACTTAAGAACAAAAATTATATTAAGTCAAAATAAAAGAAGTGCAATAAAATCCTGATATGATAAAAGAATTAAAGGAAAATCCCGATAAGTTGAAAGCTGTATATAATTAAGTTTAAAATGAAGCCAAATTGAAAAAAGAAAAATAAGATGAAGCTTTATTAAAAGATCGCTGCAATGAATTTTTCAATATTATACAATCTTAAATTAAAGGATCCTCACTATAATCTACTTCATAAGAAAATTATAAATAAGCATTCCTTGAAAAGTTAATTAAAAATCAACCAAAATAATAAGATCATGTTGAGTAATATAATATACTCTAGTCAGAATTATAATAACCATAATTTAAATTGCTTGAAAAACAAGATAAAAAATAATATTTAGAAATTTTCACTCAAAATATTTAAAACAAACTCGCCAGTAGTGCTGATAAACCCATTTTGCAGTTAAATCAATTTTATATAAAAGTAATTAAATGCATCAAAAAATAAGATATTGATAGTTACATGAAAAATGGCAACATGCTAACAGATTTTGAAAGTGAAATTAAAAGTAATGATAAATATCAAATATAAACCTTCTTAGAAAAATTTACCGTATTTGATTTTGAGATTATAGGTTAGAATGTTGATTAACTTTGTTAGGCAATTTAGAATGGAATTCAAGGTTAATAAAAATAGCAATCTCTTTTGTAATGTTTTAAACCAATTCAAAAATAAGATACCTTAAATATTTTGAATGAAGACTCTATAAATAAAATTCAAAAGAATTGTTAATAATTAAATAAAGTTCTGAGTCAATTTGAAGTAATTCAAATTAATAATAATTCTGAAATAGATAAACAAAAAATACAAGAAAACTACTTAATTGAGACAAAACCAGAAATTTAAAAAAAAATAAAAAATTTTAGCCAACTAGAAATTGATATTTTCACATACATTATGAATTAACAACAAAATTTAGAAAACAAATTTAATTCTAATATTGTATCATTAATTTCAAAGTTAATGAATGATGAGTAACAAAAAGGTTGGAATATGTTGTATGAGCAGATTTTCTAAATGGTATATGATGATATGTTAGTTAAGAATACTGTTACAGCATCTTAAGAGAATTTTGCAGGTTTGATAAAAAGATTGTAACAAAGACTTGAAATTTAAATTAAGGATTTTAATAAATAATTTTCACTATTCGGTGTTTTATTAAATGAAATAGGAGAAAGAAGCATTTATAATTATGCTATGTTTATGATTTGGAGAATAGTATGCTTTAAATATTGGGAGTAAAAAAAGAAAAATGATGAAAATGAATAATAAGAACTAGAAAAAGATCTATTTATTAAATTTAAAGCCGACCTTCTTTAAAATAGATAAGAGTAAAGCGAAATTCGAGGTAAACAATAAGCGACTGAAATAATAAAATTATAATATTAGAGGTTATATTAAAGCTATGAAACAGAAGTGAAAGGGTTAATTGCTAATTATGATAAGGAAACAAGTTTTGATCTTATAAAAAGACTTGATAAAGAAATCCTTGAAAGGTAGAACAGCAAAATAACAAATAGTTAGTTGTTAAAATATATTAGAAATCATGCTGATTATATTGAGACATATGTAAAAGACAATCTTGATATAATTAAAACTGAAATATAGTCACAATTGACCAAGAAATTAAAAGATGATATGAAATAATTTTTAAAAAGGATTGTTCAAAACACATAAAAATTGAATGATTTTAACAAAAATTTGTCTGCCAAAGATTATTTTGTTAAACTAAAAAATCTAGATGAAGCTCCCAGCTTATTGTATACAGCTGTTTTTGGTTGCATGTAAGGAGCACTAGATTAAAATATAATCAATTTAATTAAACCTGATATGATACAAGGATTTTAGATCCAAGGATGTTATAAATTTCCATTTACTTTAAAGAATAATTTATAAAACAAATTTGATGAAGAAATATAGATCTTATATTATTTTATGTAATCTTTTAATAAGAAAATCTAAGAGGAAATGAAGTAATTGGATTAATTAAAAATTGATTTTGAAAAATTAGATGTTTAATCTCATTTAGATGCTTTACAAGTTAAATAGATAGGATGCTAACAATCGTGCCCCATTTGCAAAAGAAAATGCGATTTAGAACTTGATAGAAATCACAAACACTAATTCAGAAGCGGACATTAACTAAGAGGTAATATATTAATATCCAATATTAGGTTTTAGTGGAGTAATGATAGGTGTCAAACCTTCATTATTTACTTGTGAAGAAATTCAAGATTATTGTAAGGTATAGGTAATGGAAACCAAATCAATAAAATATTGGGGAGATATCAAGGAGATCTATAGTGATTTTTAATTCTCTTGTATAGATGTTGCAGAAAAGAAGGCTTTACTGAAAAAAAAGTTTACTGATATTTGGAATTTGCATGTTGGGGAATTGATCTGTAAGTAATTAACACAAGAGATTGGATAAGAAATTTAATTCATTAAACAGGAAGACTTTGATAAAGAATAACTCTAACAAGCACCTAAAACAATGCATTATGTTATTATGTTAGATGACTCTGGCTCCATGGAAGGGGAAAAGTTTAATAATGCAAAAGCAGGTATCATAGCATTTCTTTCAGAAATTCATAAAATGAAAAATAAAGATTCAAGAGTAACAATTATCATATTTAATTCTAATGCAAGAGTTGTAATTGATTCTGAAGTTATTAATCCAAAAGAACAAGAAGAAAAAATAAAATTAATTGGCGGTGGGACAAATTTTAATTATCCATTCCTTTAGGCCTATGAAAAAATTATTTAAAGGCCTGATTTTGATAAATTCCATTCGTAATTATTTGTTTTATTCTAGGCATTCTATGTTTTTTTATACAGATGGATAAGCAAGTTACCCTTAAAATGCATTAGAATAATTTGAATAACTAAGTCCAGAATAAAAACAAAAAATAGAACTTATTGCTTGCTCTGAGGAGAAAAATCCACCTGAGGCTCTTCAGAAAGTAGTAGGTTTCTTTAAAGAAAAGAATTTTGCTTTTGCTGAATTAAAAAGAGCTATCCAATCTGAAGAGATAGGATCAACATGGATAGAAACTATCAGTTAAAAAACTCATCAGCTTTAAAAATTTGGTTGATTTTATATAAATCAAATATTAAATTAACATTATTTTATCCTTAAAATGGTCTTAATTAATTTAGAATCAATAAAATAATTAAAATCATCTAATTTTTTTTATCTTTAATAAGAACAGTTTTAACATTTAAGATTCTATAATGTGTTACTTTATATTGAATATTTTTAAATTTAAGTCTTCTAGTGCTAAAGTTAAAAAATAATAATAAGCAAAGATCATAGTGGTAATTTATTACAAATTATGATGTTTATTAATAAAAATAAAAAATAAACTTCTAATTAACAGTTATTATATATCATTTAGGTTTTATGGCATCTAAAACCCCATTTTTTACATTACCGTATATTGAGTTCTTGAGATTTGTTAAATCGGAGTTTATAGTATTAAAGTTTAATATTAAAAATAGCAGAACTTAAATTGAATCTTTTATAGCAAATCCAGCAGAGGAGGAGATAAAGATAGAATTATTAGATTTAGATAAGAATTTTAAGAATTCTGATTGAATTCTCTAATTCTCTAATTTAATACCTGCTCTAATCTATCTATCTTTTAATCTCGCAATCTTTTTACCTAATTCTATCATATCCATTATCATAACTACTTTAGTGCCATTGTCAGGATGATACTTGGCTTAATATATAGACAATAGAACTCTTATAATTTGTTCATTACTAATCTTAACTTCACAATCGAACTTATTCAAGATAAAGTAGCGAACGATTTCAAATAAATTTGATATTTTTGGAAAATTCTCCTTCATTTTTTGATTCATCAATTAAATGATTGAATCTACTTCAATAGTCGGTACCAGTGATTCTTATTTAGATAATTATTCACCAATTTCAAAGAACATTACTATCAGATACACAAATACATTTGCATATTCTCTAACATGTTTAGGTTTGGCCTCTAAACTATCAATAAGATTTTAGCAATCCTCAAACTCTGGAAATTAATTAATAGCATCTTTTAGATACTCTATTGCTTCTTTATCAAAATCTTGCAAAGAAAGAGCGATTGCCCTCTTGATATGATATTACTCAATTTCTGGTGCTATTGCCAGGGCTTTTCCAAACATTTCGCATGCTTTCTCGAAATTGCTTGACATGTATTAAGCCTAGCCAGATTCAAAAAGTGCTTGATGATTATTGGGTTCTAGTTTTAATACTTACTCAAAGTCTTGTAAGGCTTCATCATATTATTGAGTTTAGATGTTTGCTTTTCCTCTCAACATATATGGCTTGGCTTAAGTTTTTTATAGATCAATAGCTCTACTGCATAAATGAATCGTTTAAGAGTTATTTTATTATAAATCCATTAATATCGCCTTTTCAATATAAGCATCTACAAATTTCGAATTTGCTTAGATTATCTTATCATATAACATAAGAGCTTGTTTAAAATACTTGGTGTCCCTAAAGCAATTAGCAATCTTAACTTAGGTCTCCAATGGATTAAGTTAGTATTTTAATGCTTTATTGAAATTTATCTCAGCATTTTCCTTATCTTTCGAGATTAAATAATAGTACCCTTTGTCAATATGAATTTTGATTTTATCTTAATCATTATTAGTAAAAGCCAGTAGAAAGTCGTAGCAATCTTAAATCTATTGAAATTATTGAAATTCTAAATGGCACTTAACTTGAAAATTTAATATCGAATAAATACTTTTAGACTGATAAACTTTTTAATTAAAAGTATGGTGAAGTTCAAAATTTATTGCTTTCTCAAAATCATCAATTGCATTACCAAATGCCCTCATATTCATATATACCAAACCTCTTATATAAAATGAGTATGAATCATCAGCATCCAATTAAAATAGTTCATCACAAGTTTGTAATGCTTGTTGGAAGCGTTATAAGGATATTAAGAGATTTGCTTTAAAATTTAACAGTTTTTTATTTTTTGGAGAAAGTAAGAGAACTTTCTCTAAGCAATTTAGAGCTTACGAATATTTGCCTTATGCTTTGAGACATTTTGATATATTATAGAGAGCTTCAAGATTATTTTTATCCTCCATTAAAATCAACTCACATATTTGTTGTGCTTTATCATACTGTTCTAATCCAAAGTAGGCTTAACCTATTGAATTAGGAGTTTCATTATACTTTTTAGTTATAATACATGAATATTCCAAGATGAGTTGCTGCTATTCTATTCACAGAATTCTAGTAATTCATTGAACTTTTTTTATTAATAATATAAGTTTCCAATAGCTTTAAAGGCACTCAGATATTCTTTATCAATGGCTAATGATTTTGTATAAAATTTCAAGGCCATGTCATAGTTTTTTTATTTAAACAACATGTGGCCTAGAAATACTTTATTAACATTGTACCATAATTCAGAGAGGTTATTTTCTCCTCTACACCACAATTTAAAGCAAACTCGTAATGCTCTTATGCGGTCTTAAAGTCATTGATTTGTGTTCGAATAAAGCCTAGTCCCAAATGGGCCTCAAAGGACTTCTGGTCTATTTTCAAGAGTTCTGTGAATACTTAATGAGCCTCTTCGTATTTTTGAGCCAATATATAAATATTCCCTAAAAGAGTTAAATCTCTTTTTAACCTATTTCTGCCAAGGCAAGTTTGTGATTTGGATCATATTTAATTGCTTATTCACAACATTCTTAGGCTTTTTGTAGATCATTTAATCCTAGATGTGCCAAACCTGAAAGTAATTTTAAGAGGTTACCCTTCCAATAATGAAAATCAGGAGATTCAGAATGCTGATCCTCCATAATTTCCAATTGTTTTAAGGCCATGTTATAGTTGGTTTTCCTTATTAATGAAATAACTGAGGAATAATTATTGTTAGTACTTTTTTTGAACTGTGTAGGATTGGATTTTTTATTTTCAACTGAAATATCGGCTCTATTGCTAGCTTTATAGATGAAAACAGTTTTACTATTAGGAGTTGAGTGTTATGTGGTTGTTCCTTCCTAAGATATTTTATTATCCTTAGAATTTCTAGGGCCCATAATTGAATAATGATATAATAAATGATAAATTTAAAGAAATTTGCACTAATAGATTAATGAAATCTATTTTAAACAATATTTATCACTGTTGTTGGTTTCTATGGTGATTCATATGTATTTTTAGATCACTCCTGCAGGTGGGACAGTTTTTGTTGATATAGATCCAAGAAAGTATGCATTCTCTATGAAATAAATGTCTCAGATAGTTTAATACAATACCTGCATTTAGTAGATCTGAGATCTGGTTTATTGATGTACAGATCTAGACAAATTGGACAGACATCTGTGTTTTTGATTTGATCATTTTAAATTTGGGGGAGTTGCTCTAAGATTTCGTCATCAAAGCTCTTTGCACTGTATTTTTTTTCCTGTTGCATCTATCTTATGATGGCCAAAGCAGCCAAGGTGTCCTTAATTTTCTTATTTCTGAAGTATCTGCCGACAGCAAACGATACACTCAAGAACATAATAATCCCAGCAATCGATGCAACTATGATTATTACTGTAGTAGTTGAGATTGTATTTTGGGTTCGTTGGTTAATAAGATCCAGAGAAATTTGAATGTGTTATTCTCTAAGAGACTTCTATTTGAATATAAATCTGACTCGTTTTTGAATTTGAGTGCTAATATCATTTCTGTCTTTTAATTCAAATTCAATTGGGTATAGGGATGAAACTTCATTGCCTTCTACTAGTTGATCGTAATATTTCCTATTCAAATCCTCCAATGCAGGAATGTAAAGAACTCTAGTTTTCATTATATAGAGATCGACTCCCTCAGAACTGTTAGTCTTGATTTCATTATTTCAAATACTTGAACTATTAAACTCATGGTTTGATTTTCACTTTCTTCTAAATCTACGTAAGCATACTTAACAGTGTTCTCTAAGTTAAGAAATATCTCTTTATTTTATACAATATAAGTTGCCTGTTAATGACAGTCATTTCCAATATAATTTTTGTTGCATAAACATTTTCCATCCTTCATAGATAATTTATTGAATACTTAGCAACTGCCTTGGTTGGTGCAGTTGTTTGGACACAGTTTATCATAAGTGGCAGTAACTGTAATATTGTAGTTTTGGGTCCATTCTGAAGAAGTGGATATATAAACTTATTTTGAATGGAAATCTTCGCTGGACAACAGGATGAAATGGGTAAACCTATTTTCAAGATACCTAATATGCATTAGTATAGTTGCAATACCCATAGATATCGAATCCTTACACTTCCGTGATTTCAGATAAATTTAAACTAAATTCAGGGGGTTTATCGATTCCGTAGTGCAATGAAAAGGTGTCATCTTGCTTATGCAGTTCAACATTAATAGCGTAATAGGGATATGTTACTGTGTTCTCTATATTTAGTATATAAGTATTGTTGGGAGAACTGATTTGGACGTCTGACCAAGTTTTTGCATTTTCTGAGATTCGAATCACAGTTTCTAATGATGAAATCATGTGAATTTATAGGAATTATAGAATGAACCACATTTTGAGTTATTAATTAATCCTTTATAAGGTTTTAATTAAATATTTAATGCAAAAGTAAGGAGAGGGAGTGGTTAAGAATTTGAGATATAGCTTTCGTGAGCGATTATTGTGATATCAAGTCTTTGTTTCAATAATAGCTTGCATTATTATTAATTTAAGCAAAAAGTATTATATAAAATAATTGAAAATTGAGATGAATGGCAACCAGTTTAAATATCCTCAAATAGAAATTAACACTGCAGAGGAAAAGGAGTCTAGACAACCAAAATAATAATATATATCGATATGTTTCTGTGTTTTGCTTATCATAATATATTCGGTTCTATTAGGAATTGAGCAAACTCAATCACCATTAATGATTTGCAGCATATCTTATAACATCCTAATAACTATTATAATATTCCTCAAGACATCCAAAATTAAATATGCATGGACGTTTGCCATGATCTTATTGAGCAAATTGATAAGTTTAGCGGTCCTATTGTTCTTAGATTAAGAAAACCTAATTATCATAGCTCTCTTGATTGATAGCCTGATGCAAGAACCTACACATATGGATGCTTTGGAATAAACGATTATCAAACTGTGTTCACTTGTTGTTGTGTGCATCAACGGAAACCTACTATCCATAATAGTTATGAGTTCCATTTTGGTGTTGCAATTACTTAAAGATTTGCTTTAAAAAATGGCATAAACCAAAAAATAATTGAATTCAACATGCGTAATTCAAAATCAGAATAATTCGTTGTATTCTCACATCGAAAAACAAAATGATGAGATATGGAAGAATAGAATGCATACAATACCCATTATTGTCATTATAATATCCATGCAAAATTTGTAAATTGTCCATAAAAACTAGTCTTTTTATAATTTCTTCTCCTCTTTTAATAAAACAGAAAAAGAGTTGGAAAATTTGGTAATGTATCATTTGAGTTTTAATGTTTCCAGTAGTAATCTTGAGGAATAAGATGTCTCATCTATCAATTAGTTCATCAATAAATTCAGAAGACCTCACACTGTGACCTTTAATTAGAAAAACTAAGAAACTCTTCAAGATATACCCATAGGTTATCAATCTCTGAATGATATAGTTTTGAACTTTAAGAGCAAAGTCCAATCCTCCTTCCTAAATCTTCATCAATCTGGTTATTATGAAATCTCATGCAGGTAAAAACTGGAGGATGGATACTGTCTATAATTATTTGGATAAATTGTGTAAAATGAAAAAGACAATGAATTATTAATTTTTTTGAATGATGTTTCAGGATAAAATGAAATGTAACAAAATATTCTTATTAATGATTTCAAATCCAAAGTAAAATCTAACATATATCTAGATCCTTCAATCATTCTCCCATGAACTCAGAACTCCCTTGAATGGAGCCTTGAATTTTTTATCATCCTCCTTGTAAGAACAGAAGATACCCCAATTAGTCAAGGATAATTAGATAGAGCCAGCCATCAATTCCCTAAAAATACAGTAATATCTGATAAATGACATCATTGACTTTTCTTCCTTTTATCAAGATCAGATCAAAATTAAACTCAGAGAATTCACCATCTCTGAACTCATTACAGAAATTAGTTCGATGTTTTATTATCAATTCAATACTAAACAATTAGCATTCCATGTTGATTTAAAAGAAAACTAATTAAGTTCGTTTTGTACTGATTATAAGAAACTCCTTTAAATCTTGGTTAATCTCATATAAAATTCTTTAAAATATTCATTTAAAGGAGGCTGCATTGTTAGACTTATATCATTACCTAATCAGAATATATTATTTGAAATAGCTGATTAAGGAATAGGTATTCAATAAGATGTATTACACAAATTACAAGTAATCACAAAGAATGTAGATAAAAATAAAGAATTTGTGAAAGATTGGCATGGTATAGGTTTATTAATTTCTTCTATCATTTTATAATATCTAGCTCCACCAGAAATGGCTTTTTTCGAAATTAAGTCAGAAGGAGAAAATAAAGGTACGCTAATATCATTTTGTATTAAAAACTTTTTTCGAGTCCCTGCTTCCTAATAGAATATCAAAAACAGTACTTCTAATTTTATGAATGCTGGAAGTGCATCAAGTCAATTCAAAATATCATGTTCCCAATAATTACAAGTTAATAGTTCTCTTTTTAATGTTATGGGCACTCTAGTCAAAGCCACCGAATTTCATATAACTAGTACTTAGATCAAAACTTAATATGCCCAATATCCTTCCAAAAAATCTTAAAATGATTCATTCTATTCTGAAAGTAATGATGACTATTTAGAAAGGAGATTGGATGATTTAGAAAATTTAAGTCCATTTTTGATAACAGATATCAATAATGTATATAACAAACTGAAAGATAAATCCTCCAAAGTTATAAATTTGAGATAAATTAAACAATTAGAGGAAAGAGAGAGTGAACTTTTTATGACTGGATTGAATAGTCTAAAAAAATGTAATTGTATGAGGATTTTGAGTGTCGATGATGAAATCTTTAATCAAAAGTCATTATAAGTCTTGATATCCAAAATGGGATTTGAAGTTGTGTTAGCTTTTAATGGGTTATAAGCAATTTAAGTAGTGTAAGGATTATAAAAATGTTGTTCCTCATGTAATTTGCTGTCTTTAATTCTCATGGATTACTAGATGCCAATTATGAATGGGATTGAGGCTACTAAATAATTGATAAGCATGATGAATAAATCCTAAATTCCTTATATTTAAATTGTTGGATTGACAGCTTTCACTGGTACAAAGGAGATTGACAATTGTTATAAAGCAGGGATGCATGACGTATTGGCTAAGCCTTTAAATATATAAGAATTGAAACATATTTTATTATGTGTATTTAAGAAATGATGATAGTGGAATACTGTATATGATTTTATAAGTATACTTCATATCAAAACTATTATTATTATTGTTATTATTGAATTTTTACATCGTCAACCTTCTCTATTAAATCTTTCTTGATGATTTAGAAAAAGTCATTTACTTCAGGGGAATTCTTTGATGCTCTGCCATATTTTAAATATTTACTTGATCAATTCAACCACAGTTAATCTATTCTCCTTTTCAAAATATTTAGTGGCAAACACTGTTAATTCTTCATTGTTGATTTCACTTGAAATAGAGTATATTTTAAAAGTGGCACTCATACAACAGTATATCATGAATTCAATGTCAGTGGGTGATAAAGATTCCAACTCATTGAAATCGAACAAATCAAAGAGAACTAGAAATAAATATATTATCAAATGTACATCTAATCTTATCATCGAATTTAGTATCACTAAATATACAAATACCACTAAATAATTCTAAACTATCTATTAAACCATTATTATCTGTATCCCAAATAACAAAGGCACTTTCACTAGCTCCAAATATATGTTCAAATTCTGACAAGTCCATTGAGAAGTTGTCACAAATTGATTTAAAAGAAGCATGATAATCCCTCAATTTCGAAAGAGTTACATTCAATAAAGGACTCGTGTTTTTTCTGAAGGAATTCATTTTTACAGTTGTTATATGGCTCCCCATATTTAATAAACAAATATTTATATTAAATATTCTCAATTCATATGAATTATTGAATGGAAAAGAAATTTTATTTTTTATTAGAAAATGCTCTAATGTAGAATTAAATTATTGTATACCTGTAGTGAACGATGGTTTATAACATTTTAAATATATAAATGAGTTTTGATAAGTTTTAAAAAAATGAATACATTGCATAATTAATTCTTATAGGCGATTGTATGAAGTGTCTAATACGAAATTGTTATGGGAAATGAAATTAATAATTTAATACAAAAATAAATTTCATGTTCAGAATTAATTTAATTATGCCTTTAATGGGAAAATTATATTTAAAGAAATTTATTTATTTAATTAAATCAATAAATTAATACTAAAATCCAATTTTTTATTCTAAACAGACAATATGTATTTCTATTAAAAAGGATAATAAAGCAACAATAAGATTATCCTCAAATATATGCTATGAAATACTATATTGCCTTTTTTGAATATATTCCGAGCTTATTAAGTTAAAAACATAAAGGAAAAGGTTTGTCTCAAATTTTTATATTAAAATCTAAAAAATTGTCTCACTCATATGAATTATCTTTTTATATCATTAGTAAAAACTTCTGAAAAAATTTCTATTATCCTACAAATATATTGATTCATATATGTGAAAATGTACAAAATTTTTAAAATAAATTTAATAACAACATAATATAATTCAATCATCATCTTCTAAAGAATCCTCTTCTTCTTCGGATTCATCTTCGTCTCCTTCAAAATCATCTTCCTCATCATCTACCTTTAATCCTAAATAGGTGAATAAAGCTTTAGGAATGATTTAATTGATAAATTAAGATCCCAATTCATAGTCAAATTGTTGTCTCTCATTTTTTTCATCCTCATTATTGATTTAATCGACTTCTTCAAAGAAATGGAAAAAGGTTGGGGCTTTTTCTTCCTTTTCAATATCTCTAGTTTATCCAGTTTTCTTATTTTTTTACTTGCGTTTAACAATTTTCTTGGTGATATTTTTACCTTCCTTCCATTTAATTTGTGATCCCTTTTATTTAGAAGGCAATTCATCATCAGAGTCTTCGAAAACATATGCTTTAGTTAAGATGCATGCCTCAAAATGTTCATTATCTTCAAACTCAAATTTCAATGTGAAATCTTTGCCATTTTCCCCTAATTCAACATTCACTGATTGTAAATGTTTAAAGATTTCTTTGTCTGCTTCTGAGATTAATTTTCCTGTCAAACTATTATTCATCAAAACTTGTCCCCAATAATTTTAGAGGGGTGATGCTTAAACATCTTTGACTTCTATTTAGTAAGTATTTGCATCCTTAATTTCATCTTCTGTAGGAGCTCTGAGACCTTTGATGATGGCATTGATTTCATTTTACAAAGGAATCACACTCCTCAAATACTCTGTCTAGAGTTGTCGTACTTTCTTGGAAACTTGTTTCTCTGAATCAGCCCATTTGTTAAGATGATGCTAGATTGCAATAGCTGTTGGTTATTATTTTGGAGGAAGTTGTTTGATTGCTTCTAAAATAGTTGTGTCCATAAATTAAAATGAAAAATTAATTCAATTAATACTATTATCTAAATCAGAAACCTTTAATTTAAACTTTGAAAATAGAGTCTAAAAATTAAATCGCTGTAATTGTTAAGAATCAGAAAATATTTCCAATTCCAAATAGAGTCTCTGTCTGGTAGTTAAAAGGATATCGCAATATTTAAGTGCTTCCTATATTACAAATGTGGAATTACATTAAAATCTTCATATTCACATTAGTTATTGCCCAAGTACTTTTTTTTAATGTTGAATTATTTAATTGCAGATTCCATTCCCTAATTATATTTGTGAAACAATTGACAAAAATACTCATACATCTATTGCTTCTCTAAAGCATCGAACAAATTGAATTCCCCCAATAATTTCTTATATACAGATTTGATTATAATCTTAGTTTGTGTTCTTTGCTAATCATAGAGAATATGATCTTCAGTGTTGTCCTCAATCAAATACCTGGCTAAAAGACTCGATTCATCCTCATTTAATTCAAAGGGTGCTTTTTACAAACGTAATTGCGTTTCCTCTAAGGTTAAAAACTCATCATCATCTTCGCACAAAATTTATTCTTATGTTTCATAATCAATATTATTGCTCAACAATTTTATTTTTAAATTGCTAATGATCTCTTTGATGTCATAAGAATTCACTTTTGAACATTGTTTTTTGCTTGTAAAACCCAATTGTAATTGCAATTTCTAAGGACTATTATTACTCCTAGGACTACCATAAATTGTCATTGCTTATTTAAGTCCAATTGATTAGAGGGAACCTTCTTAAGATTACTCGTGATCATCTCTCTTCTAATTCAATTCCTCTATCTACTTTTTTAGCATGTTCAATCTATCCTACAATTTTTCCTTCTCTTTACTCTCCATTGATTTAAATACATCATAATTATGCTATAACTCTCCATTTTTTTGCTCCAATTCTTCTATTAGTTTTTTATTTTATTGTAATTGTTTTGCTTAATTTTAGACCTATTATTACAATTCATCAATCTTTTTCAAATAATCTTCAGATGGAGTTTGCTTTTTAGTGTTTTACATCTCTTATCTCATATACATCATGTGTTTATTCACAGATTCGAATTGTTTCTCCAATTCCTTCAACCTATTCGTCAATCTATCCTTCTCATTCTTAATTGATAATTAATTCTATTGTAAACCATGATTCTCCTATTACAAACTGAGAATCATTTATGATAAATTCAAGTTGTCTTGTTTGTAGGCCTAAACCAAATTAATTTGAATTTGATCCTTTAATGATTAATTGACCATCAAGGTTTCATTTGTATCTTGATTACATTTGCTACTAATGTATAACTATAATTTTTGATATGCTTCTTTTTATTCTTCTAATTCTGCTTCCAATTCTTTGTTCTTAGTCCTTTCTGGATTGCGCTTCAATTGAAAAACCTACTCCTCAAGTTCTTTGATTAGCTTATCCTAATCCTTGATTCTCGCTCTCTAAGACAAGATTACTTGAAACTGTCTAAATGATCACATAATTACATCTTTTTAAGTTTCATTAGTTTTCTGCACTTGCTTCTCAAAATTGGCATGTTCCTGTCTCTCCTTCTTCAATTCAAATTTCACCTGTTGCAATTCCTTCTTCAACTTCAAGTTTTCCTCATACAATCCCTCCTTATCATAAAGCATCTATTACGGCATTTGCCTATGCAAAATAGAGAAATCACTTACCTATTTTTCTTATTTTCCTTAATTCTAAATGAAGTACTACTATTATCATAAATTTTTGATTATTATTGAGAAGATGTGAGGCTGGTTAATGGCCTTTACATAAAACAATTTAATGATAAAATAAAATAAAAAACCCTTATAGAAATAATTCACAATCCCTTCTATTTAGGTATTTGTAGAATACTCGTTTGATTCATCATCTAATCGGTGTTTCTAGCTTCCAATAATTTCATTGTGTTTTGTACAGGAACTAAAATAATAAAACCTTACTCACTAGTAGAAATAATAAGTATTCAATAACAAATAATAACACAAAATTTATTAGCAACGAAACCTAATTATATAATTATATTCATTAATACTACTTTAGTATATATATTATTAACGATTTTAAGAATTCATGATGACTATTATGATTATAATTCAATTTAATAAAAATATGGCCATTGCTTACCACCTAATATTAAATTGCCATCTTTATAGGCTATTCCATTTAATACCTTGTTAAACATAGGGTCGGCATATCCCTTTCCCTTCACACTTTCTACATCTTAGATCAACGCAGTAAAGTCAAGAATGTCTATTAACTTTCCGTCATGTGGATCTATTTAAGCAATTAAAGGGGTTTCATAAATGTTTGCTAAAACTGTCCCATCTCCAATAATTTCTAGTTCATTTAATTTATTGAGATCACTTCCATTCTCCAAACGAACACTTACAGTTTTCTTAACTTTAAAATCGCTTGGGTCTACATGATACAATCTGTTTGTTCCATCAGAAATTAACAATATGTCTTCGCCATCATTATTCCTATAAGAAGTCATTCCCCACCCTTCCTAGATTTCTCCTGGGATTTCTAATTCCTAAACCAATTGCAAATTGCTATTCAATAGAAATGCTTTTCTCTCTTTCCAAGTTAACATATAGATCTCATCTTTTCCGTTTTTGTTTTTTATTTTTGAACACCCCTCCCCAAAATATTATTTTCCAATCGGCTATCGTGCTTTCAATCCAATATTCTATTTATCAAACACATTATCAATGTAATGTATCTCGGAATCTCCATACAACCCTGTGCTCTCCAATAGCATGTCATCCGCAATAAATGTTAGGCCTTCTGTAAAGAACAGCAAGTCATTTGGTCGCTTTAATCTATCCTTTATTATATAAGAGACCTTGTCAGATGCCTTAAAAACTGTAGGATCTTGACAATATGATAAAAATAGTAGCGAAAAGAAAATTAAATACATATTTAATAATAATAACTTATTATAAACAACATCTGAATTTCACAAAAACATTTTATAAAAATTAGATTTAAAGGAATAGATCATCTGTATCATTTTTTAAAGATTAATTTTCTTATCCGAATTAAATGAAGATGGCTAGTCATTTAGAATTTTAATTCAAAAATCAAAAGATAGGGCTAAATTGTTTTAATTTCAAAATGATTTTAATTAATAGTGCACGAGAGATCAAAAATAATGAAGAACCTTTAATAAATTGTGTAATTTGGATTAAATTTTAATAATAAAGCGTATATCTTGGATTTAAGTGGAGAAATATCAGAGATGCCCTTGTAGCTCAGTTGGTTAGAGCGCGAGTCTCATAATCTCGAGGTCGTGGGATCGACCCCCACCAAAGGCATATATTTTTTTAATAAATGTGGTTCTGTTATTAAGTTTTGAAAGAATAAATATATTATTAATAATGTAGAAGGTGTTGAGATTCAACTTTGGGGTATTGTCAAGACCAAGATTGCACATTTTTGATAAGGGTAGTAAACATACTCCATCTGGAATCAGAGCTACAATTCATGGGGGTACCAGTTTTTCAGGGATTTACATGGGTGGTATGCTTGGAAATATAGGATCAGAATTAATATTTCCTCACAATCACTAGTAAGGATTAAATTAAGATGAAGATATAATTATGAGGATCATGTAAGAGAATTGAAGACAACATCAGGACCTGGTTAAAATTGGTTATTACACGATATGAATTATGACAACAAAGAGATGATAGAGTGGACAATGAAGAATTCAAATGTTGTTGTTAATTTGCTAGGTCCAAGAAAGCATTTAAAGAACAGAAAGGATTTTGAATGGATCAATATCACAGTGCCCAAAAGAATAGCTGAGGCATGCGCTAAAAACCCAGGAGTGATCAGATTGATTCATTTTTCTGCCTGTGGAGCCAATCCTCATGCTGAGTCTTTGGATTTACAGACTAAATACATAGGAGAATAGGAGGTAGAGCAAAAGATTAAACTAGGTCTTAAATGCCTTTCCAAATGCCACTATTTTCAGACCAAGTGTAATGGTTGGAGATAATGATGATTTCGCTTATCATTGGCAGGTTCAAAAGAGATACTTCCATAATTTTAATATAGTGCCAGATAATTGCTAAGCAAAAAGACAACCTGTAAGGGATGCTCAATTATCATTAGATCTTTGTTCAAGATGTAGCATAAGCAATGTTAAATGCCTTAAAAATGCCTGAAACAATAGGACAAACATATGAATTGGGAGGTCCTCATGTGTATACTTTGTTGGAATGTTACGAGATGTTTCACAATATTGTTTAGAGACCACCAAAATTGGCTCATGTTGACAAGCAATTATTACTAAAAATTGGTAAATACGCGATATTATATGAATAGCTTAATATATTCCAAATTGGAAGTATTTCAATATAGATTACATCTTAAAACATGGAGATGATATGGTAGTCTAAGCTGGATCAAAAACTATAGATGACTTATGTGTTAGACCGTTGTCATTAACACAAGCACTCCAAAATATCTTCTGGGATATCCAAGCTCGTTATGGGGGATCAAGTGAATTATATGAAAGATGATTTGTCATGGAGGGTTATTGAAAAAACGATTAGAAATAATAATAATATTTATTCATAAATATCTCTTGAGTATTTCTTGAAGTTCTGTTTCGGTGACAGGTTTGGTGATGTAATCTGACATTCCTGCATCGAGACATTTCTTTTTCTCTTAGTTATCTGTATAACCACTACAACCAATGATGATCTAGCTGGGATGAATAGACAATATTTATTTAGTAGTCTGTATTCCATTCATGATGGGCATTTCTACATCCATGAATATTAGTTTGTATCCTTGGCATGAATTGTTGTTACACTTTTTGTTTTTCACCTTATCAATGGACTCCTTCCCAGAAAGGGCAGTCTCTATGTCAATTTATTAAAAATGGCTTTTCAGAACTCCCTATAAAATTTAGTTGAAGGTGTAGGCATTAAAGAACTCATCATCCACAATCAAACAATGAGAACATTTCGAAATAACATCTCGAGTTATCTTCTGTTATTCGCGATTGAAAGTTAGTATTTCGTCAACTTCCTGATATAGAGGATAGATTTCAGGAACTTTAAAACTAGCCACTTTCTTTTTTTCTGGCTATTCTATTAACACATCGAAATAGAATAAGGAATAATGATTATCTTGATCCTTTCTAGATTCTATGTTCAATCCACTACATCCTATAGTCTACGCAATCTGATTGCTAATAACCAATCCTAATCCAACGCCTTATTCATTTAATTTCCTGCTTTCTTCAGAATTTACCTTAGAAAATGCCTTAAACAACATCTACTAATCCTCTTTACTAATTCCAATTCCATCATCTCTAACTCCAATTCTCAACGAAGCAGACTAAAGCGAGACGATGATTTCTACTTTGCTACAAGTGAATTTGAAAGCATTGCTTAGCAGATTGACAATAATTTGTTTCAGTCTATTCTAATCTGATACAATGAACTTTGGGATATTTTTACTAAGTTTTTTTATTAAATACAGATTCTTCAATCTAGCTTTTAAAGTGAACATTTTCATGCAATCATTGATTAGGTTTTCAAAATTGAAAGATACCTTCTTTATTTTGAATTTTCCATTCTTTATTTAAGCCAAATCCAATAAATCATTGGACAAATTCAACATGTACTTCGAATTGTCCAACGCTATTTGTAAATTGTCTGCTATTTCTGTATTTGAGATTATGATCGGCTACATAAGCACACATTCAATCATCTAAATAATGCAGCTTAATGGTTGGCGATATTCATGACTCACAAATGACAGCATCTTTGATTTCTAAATGTCATAATCTCTCAAATATCTTATTTTTTATCTATGTGTTACATCTCTACAAATTATCAAAATGCTTCGATCCCTAGTAAGAGTTAAAGTGAATTCAATTAATCTTTCACTCTATTCCTGTCTCGATTAGCCTCCACCATTAGATTGAGATGTTGTTATATTTTTATTTGTATTCAATTGAATACTACCACTAAAATGTGTATTCACTGTTATAACATCTGCTTTCTTTGTCTTTATCATTTTCTCAAGAAGCTCCTTCATACTAATTGTTTGATATTTTTCGAACATTTGACAATCTAATAATGGTTATTTAACTGAAGTAAACAAGTCTTTTTATAAAAAGATGGATTTGCTAACACGAGAATACTGTAAATTTGATAGTCTTTGTTATACGTTGGGATCATCCAATACATCTTAACTCTAAATATGTAATGTATTGAAACTCTCCAAAATATAGAGGATTTCTCCATCCTATTCTCTACCAAATAAACTTCTAGTCGCGTTATTCATGTATTATATCTTAAACTATTAAGTCTTTTCATCTATTATGTCTAATACTATGAGACCTTCTTGTAAGATTTCAAGTGAATTATAAATTATTTCTGAATTGATATAATGTTATTAGATGTTGCTAAAATTATTGCATAGTATTCCTTGGCTTTCCTTTGATTGATCTAAAATCAAATTTTTAACACTGTCAACAACTGAAATGGCTCTTTTTCCTAAACTTTCTATTTTCTGAATTGGTCCTATATCCATTGGAATTGTTGTATTCAACTAACTTTAATTTTTCTTTTTCAATATCAGGCTTTCCAATAAAGACATCAATAAACATAGCATTAATTGTGGGTACTCTAATAGAAACTAGTTCTGAGTATGCAAATATATTTATTGAAATATACATACGACTACTATCAAACCATAGTATATGGACATCATGCTTATAGAATGCTAGTTTTATGTCTGTACCTTCTTGATGAGATCTTTCGAAATATATTAACATACTATTAATTAAGCATACGAAGCATGGTTTAAGTTTTATTAATTCAGAATTATAAGGCATATCAAATCTATTTGAATACAAAATATGGTTCCAATGATTTTTGTATGCATTTTGGCATATTAAAATATTATTATCACTGGAAATACCAAGCACATAATTCCCAAACAAATTAAATTAGTTGTATTTCTATCCGAAATATAGAAATATATGGAGTAACAAAACGACATCCAATGAATTGCTTATACCTTCAAAAATGATCTGTCTATCATATTATAATGTCCTTAGCTTTGGATAAAATATATTAATATAAAAACTTATTATTTCACAATTAAAAAAAATCAATTTATATTTTCAGGCCTTTCTTTTCATCTTCCTCAAAGTTTCTTAACATGTTGATCAACTCTACTTATTTAACATCTGATTGAGATTCTTCGAAATTCTTGTTATGCAATTTGAATCTGACTTTTAATCAAAATATAGAAGCTCTGAATCCATGAAGTTTCTTAAACCCCATTTTTAACCATTAACTACCAAGTTAAGTTGATACTTTAAAAGTCATAATTTAGAAAAAATATTATATATCTAACAATTAAAAATTAGAATAAATAATTATTCTAAATAATACTTTAAATATTTCCTAAATAAAATATAATGGAAATTATATATGTCAATGTTTAATTAATATATCAATATAATGGATCCGAAATTGAAGACTAAACTATAAATGATTTCTTTATGCAATTCTTAATCAAGTGTAATCTTTTGAATTTAAATCTAAATAAAGCATATCATTTCATATTCAAATCTTTGCCTCCTATTGCCATTTATACCTATATATTATATTATCTATTAAACAGCTTTTGAATTTGATATGCTTTATTTAATTACTAAATTTAAAACACTTAGCTATTCCTGTGTAAAGCTTTTCTTCTGATATCAATACTTTAATTACTTTTCATATATTGATAGTTTAATTTACTCCATTTTATATTTATTTGATTGTATATTCAGTATCTACAATTATTTGAATCTATTCAACTCGTACTTTTTTAGTCTTTGTTACTTTTTGTAAACCCACAACAAATTTGATCATCTAATAAGTAAAAAATAGTGGCTTTAAATCATATCCCAAAAAGAACCTTCTAAATACCAAATCTGAAATGTAGCATTATTAATCACATTTGGAATTAGTTTTTTTAATTGGAGGATGATATTTATTAATTTTTATTATCCTCTTATCAAATTTTAGAGTATTCATTATAAAATATACATTAAAAGGGTAAGGAATAATTTATATCAGATCACTTTCTTATTAATGATTGATATTTTGATCAATTTTGCATTTAAATATTTTCTATTAAAAATTCTATAAGATTATTTCTAAGTTTCTGATTCTTATACAGCATGTTAATGTTAAATTTCAGAGTGGAGCATCCTGGTGCATGGATAAATTATAAGCGCATGAAAAGATTGATGAGAAGTAATGTATTTAAAAACAGAATGGTCTTAGTTACTTAGTTTCATTACACCAAGATTTCTAATTTGACTTATGTTATTATATATTATTTAATGAAATTATTATTTTATATATTCATATCACTATCAGTTGGAGGGTCAACACTTATGTTGACTCATTTGTACTTTTTCGATAATATGAGAGTATTAGCTTAAAGGATTTTATTTTTTCTCTCAATATCAGATTTTCTTTACTCAATAGGATTATTGTTGTACGTAGAGCCTGCTTTTAGTGACTACAATAAATTTAGGTTTTGTAATGATAAATGATTTAGATGTACTATTTAAGGAGTAATAACTCAATTTGGAACAATAAGTGCTTTTTTGTGGAGCACATCTATAGCATATTTGTTATATATTTCAATCATTTAAGGATAATAAAGTATTGCAAAATTAGAGAGATATCAGAAGACAATCTTTTTATCAGGTAAGCATAAAAACAAAAGTAGGCTTTGCTATTCCAATATTAATGTCAATTCCGCCATTATTTTTTGATTCCTATGCTCCCACACCTTAAAAAGTACCGGTTACCTGTTCAATCAGCTCAAATGATGAAAATAAATCATTAGACGAAAATCGTAATCTAAGTTTGTATTTAAATCTAATGTTGTTCTACACACCATTAATTTTTGCAGTGTTAATTTCGGTATATTTCATAATGAGATCGTATTTTAAAATTAAAAAAATTAAAAGTCAACATGAATTGCTAACTAAACAGATCAACATTCAATTAATTTTTGCTAAAACGCTTATATTTTATCCATTTGGGTTGTTTATTTGCTGGCTGCCCTCATTAATTGTGTTTTTGATATTCACTTTCAACAATGATTGGTTTTAGTAGATTCAAATCAATTATTTTATATCTGGAACTGGGATATATTAGTATATTAGGATAGTCCAATATGGATTAAGTTTTTTGCAAGGGTTCTTTAACAGTTTAGTTTATTTGGTTAACAGTTAAATAACGAGAAAAAAACTGAAAACTTTAGATAAGGTGGAGGTGGATAGGATCAATGTGAAAAATATGATGTCTAATAACTTTGAAGATAGTATCAGGAGCAGTTAACTTAGTAATGGTTTTGAAAATCTTCAAGATATTTGATTTATTTTTAATTTATTTTGTTTTTTTTTGTTTTTATTTGCCATATAATAATGTAAAACAATAAATCTGCAACTGAATACTTGGATTCAATAGGATAACAGCTGGGTTTCATTGATTAATATTATATATAACAAGCAGATCAAAATGATGCTTAAGTTATATAGAAATTTAAAAAGGTCTACAAATATATTGATGAGGCGTACAAAGTAATATTACATTTATATAATACAGTCCAATTTTATGAATGATGATGGTTTATTTTCAGTTTATGGATTTTTCTTACAAACAGTCAAGAAATTCAAAAGAAAACTGGAAAACAGAATCTATTTTGATAAAACTGATTATGCAGCCACACTAGAGAAATTTGAACGAACTTAAACTAAACTTGTTCCAGTTTACAAAGATCTTATTTTGGATGCTTAGAAGTAGGAAAGAATAGATTTGGAAACCTTATTAGATTCGAATATGATTCATCACATTTATACAAAAAAAGAATTGGGTCAGTTTGCACTATAATTGTTTGATTTCTTAAATTTGGATTAGATCAAAGTGCCAAAAGAAATTTTGGGAGATCTGATAAATGAAATTGTCATGAATTATAATGTTGTACCTTATCATAATTTTACCCATGCCTTCCAATTATCCTAATTGCTATTTTCATGCTATATGAAATCAGACCTGAAGAAATTTTGTAATCAACTTGAAATATTCTCTGCAATTCTTGCTGGTTTGGGACATGATTTAAACCATAGTAAAAAATCAAATCATTTATATTTTAGAGGGGGTTAACAATATGTATAAGATCAAAAAGTCAAAGAAATTCAACATTCTAACATCCGAAATTGCTGTTCTAGAAAATATGCATTGTGCTACTTTCTTTAATATCATTTAACTCAACAGAAAACATGATTTCTTTCAATACATGTCAAATGATGAGGAAAAAACTCTAGCAAAGAGATTGATTATTACATCAATTTTGGCAACTGATATGGTATTCATCATTTTATATTCTAAAATAGAGTAAACATGCAAAACTTTTAGCTAAACTTTAAAAAAGAGTAGAATGCACTAAATAATTCGATCAAGGAGAAAAAAATGATTTAATAGAGATGCAGAGATTCTCAAATGAAAGACTTGAAGACAGAATCTTTATTCTTAATATCATGGTTCATGCTTGTGATATATCAAATCCAACAATGAAATTCAATAATTATATGAATTGGTCCTATTTATTAACCTAAGAATTTAATGATTAAGTATAATTACTATAATAATTACTTAGACAATCAAAGAAGCTAAAATTGGAGTGGATGTGACTGGATTTCTAATCTATAAAGACAAACCCACCTATTATGGAGGATAGACATTTTTTGCAAGTAATTTGATTCACATAAAATTAGAATCTTTGGTTCTCCCCTTATGGGTTTAGATTGGTGAATTGTACCCAGAGCTTAAATATTTATCTGAAGAAATCAACAAGAATTTAGAAATATTACAATAAAAATTAAAACAATGATGATATGCATATAATTATTCTAACTTCATTGTTTGTATATTTTATGATATTATAATTTTATTTAAATCTCATAAGAAAAATTATCACTTGGAATATAGAACATATTACAAATAGAAAGTTATGGAAGTTTTGTAATTAAAATATTTTACTTATCCCTAAATATTAAATTATCAATTAATACAGACTTTTATCATTTGATTGTGTCTTAGAATTCTAAATTAATGTTAAAATTATGTTATTAGTGTTTTATGATTATTATAAAATTTTAACACATAGTATGAATTTGAATTAATTAATAATTAATATCAAATTTAATGTTTATTTTTGTTTTGAATAAAGAATAAAAAAAAATTAGATTCAAATTCTTAAAAGAGTTTTCTTAATGATCTTTTTATGCTTCAAATGGCTAGACTTTTCTTAGATTTTAGAATTATAGATATATTGGATAGATTCTTTTTTAAGGAAATTCATTCTAAAATTTAGATTATATTCTTACCCTAAAATGCGAAATGTTTTTTAGAATTCTAAATTGCTAGTATGTTTAACAAAATGAGTCAAATTGCTTAGTTTATTTTTTAGAGATTAGAGTAGTTCAAGAAATTCTTATCCTTTTTGTTCTCCTAAAATTCTAAAAATAAGAAATTGTTGTCTAATTGCATAAGCAACAATGGCTTTTGAAAAGTTTTTATGTAAATTAGTCGTATCAAGAACTTTAAAGGTTTTTTTAGATTTTGATGATTCATTTTTTTCATTTGTGATGAAACTAGGTTTTTCATTTTCCACAGATGAATCAAAATTCTTTTCCTAATCAACATCAAAAGTTGGATTGCTTAAAGGGTTGTAATTTAACTAATCGGTTTATGAGGAAAGTTTTTCCTAATCGGCAGGTTATGTCTGAGGTGAAGGTTGAATTGGGCAATAGTAGATTGGATAGCACATTTAGGTCTAATAGAATGGAAAGTAGATGTAAGGTTATTAAGAATAGAACATATTAAGGTAAATAATAAAAATAGTATATAGTTTAATTATTTAAAGTATTTTTATAATGCATTTTGCGTTTATTTTGATAATAAATAACATTATTTGCTTACTATTATTTTTGTGATATTTTTATAATTCAAATTAAGTTAAAAAAAATATTTATTAATAATAATTATTTATATCATTGAAAAAGCTTAAGGTAATCAGATTTTGAAAAGGTTTTTTTTAATAATATGTTTGCCTTTCAAATGGCTTGTTTTCTATTAGATTTTTGAGTTGTAAATGTAACTGATGCAATCTTTTCTCAAAAACTTATTACTAAATACTATTTTTATATTTTTACCATAAAATTCTAAAAAGTTGAATGAAATCTTCATCTCGTGTATACTTGCTTATATGAGATAAGTTTCTGATATTATTTTGCATTTTTTTTACTAACCGATAGAACTTAGAGGCTTTTTTATCTCCTAATTGAGAAATAACAGTTGCATTTTGTTATTTAATGTACAGGATGACAGCTTTTGCGTAATTTTTCTAAATATTTGTTGATCCATTCAATTAATTGACAGCATAACTTTTTTCTTGATTCTCATTCAAGCCTTTTGCACTGTAATCTTCATCATTTCCATCTGAATGTTCATCTGCCAGATCCAAATCTTAGTTCTCATAGTTCTCAGGAGGTTTTGTTTCTTCTAAATGTTGTTTTGTAACCATTTTAATGCTATTCTTCTTTGATTCATCATTTTCATTGGTCTAAACTTAGGGTTGAACTAAAATTTATTAAGGATAGATGATATAGGGTGTGTAAGCTTGCATTGGATAATAGCAAAACACCTATGGATAGGGAAAAGAGCAACTATACATTGAGGATGTTTGGTTTTGTAAAATTAATTAATGAATTTATTTGCGTTTCTTTGCCTTAAAAATATCAATTTTTTTAACTGATCAAAATCTAGCTATCAAAAAAGGCATCTGAATTCCTATTATAATCTCTTAAGGCCTATCTTTAAAATTTAAATATTGGTCGTTTTAGGGACACATGATTTATGCTTATTTTGCCTAGGATTTTACCTAGATGATAATAAATTTTCAATTTTTTAAAGCATAAATAGGGATAGACACGTTAATATCCATTATTCATATCCTTAATTTCAATAGAATCTATTCCAATTTTAAATTTTGTTGTGATGTAACTGATTGTAGAAAACATTTTCAGTTGCATCAAATCCTTATTATTTTATTTATCTTTTTGTTGTTGAAAATTTTGATGATTCAAAAAAGAAATGTGTACTTTTAGAGAAAACACACAATTTGATAAGAAAATATATGAAAAAACAAAAGATGATAAATACAAAAATGTAATTTTTTTTTCAACTATAATTAGACATGGTAAAATGCATAATTATTTATTGTCTATAAAGTAGAACCTTATTTCATTTCTTAAAGACCCTGCTAAAATAATTATTATTTAGTACTCTTTGAAGATTATCAATACATTTATGTTCTCTCTAAATTTCATAACTTAACAATATAAATTATATATAATGAATATGAAATATTTATAATGAATATAAAATATTTATAATGAATATAAATTTAAATGATTATCTTAAATCAATATACCTCTTTTAACGCCTTAAATTCATCAACTAACTTATTAAACGAAGTAGCATTCAGATTTTTCTATTCAATTTTAATCTATTTTTATTCTTTTTTAGATTTACTAAATAACTGTCTAATTTTAGTTAAAAGTTCTTCGAATTCAAGTTAATCTCTCACTTAGACTCTTTTTTTTAAAGTTTCCCAAGCATTTTTTTTTTCACTCTTTGTTAGATTGAAATTTTTTAAAACCAGATTAAAATCGATATCTTATTCTACTTATGGATCTTAAAGAATGATATCATTAAATAATTATTCATCATCGATTTTGAGTTTGACTTGTAATTGCCACTAATTTAAAGATTGCATCCAAAAATTTCTGAGATCATCATGACTTTTGGTTGGAATTTTCGTAGCTATTGAGGTCCAAGGAATATCTTTATGAGAGGTAGAATATAGTTTTTTCAAATCAATGATCTTGAGTAATTATTAGGTCTAAGCGTCCTCTTATTATATTTCATAATAAGTTCTTTTACGAAACTTCTTTTTCTCTATTTTATATTTAATAATAAATACACGATTGAGTAGTTAGAATTACGTCTTGCCAGTCTTCACCAAATTATTATGTTAATGTGTCTAACCAATCCTCCTTAATAAAGTTTGCATTGTTCTATAATTTAATAACAATTGATTACTTTCTTTGAAATCAATCTCAGTAAATGAACTGCCTCTCCTAAGGTCCAGACTAGTTCTCTAAGTTCATGATTATGATCTCCCAATTGTCTATATTTATCCCTAATATTTTGAGGTGTTCTGTTCAGAATTTTGCTTATTTAAGTGTAGTTCCGACCAAATTAATTAATCAATTGAAGTAGATGCTACTCTTCCTCCTTAGTCCAATGTCCTTAGTAATTGTCAGGGTTGAATCTTGCTTTAATGAATTTATAGACACTATCCACAGATCTCTCTGGAAGTACTTTAGCTATTTATAACCAAGCTTTTGGCATAGTTGTTTTTTGAGAATTGCTAAATAAATCAGCAAATTATTCTTCTGACAAGTTTTAAGATAATGCATAGGAAATCAAACTTTCTTTTACTTTTTCGATTTCCTCTTCTGTAAATTTGCCTTGTTTCATGGGTGCCTTTTTTTCATTCTTCTTCTTCCAACTACTTTACAAATCGTTGACAGGGAATAAATCATTAAAATCGTCCATTAATTAATTATTTATACTATAATATATTGTATTTCATAACTAAAATAGTATTTGTTTAGGTTTTATAATGTATTTTTATTGTTTGTATTAATAATCGGAATAATAGTTAAATTGTATTAAATTATTATTCTTCATCGGATGAGTTCCATCTAATATTATTATTTTAATAATTTTTAATTATTTTAAGAATAAAATGTCCGATTCTGATGAATCGATAGACTCGGTAGAATTGGAGCATTAGATGTTAATTGATTAATATAAGGATTTGCTTAAGGAATTGAATGAATTACAATAGCAGAATTAGATAAAACCAAAGAAGCAGGAAATCTCAATTGAGAATTTTGAAATTCAATGGAAGCAGTTATTGGAAACCAAAAAGTCATTAGAGGATAAAATAAGTCAAATACATTGCTAATCTCAAGTTAAATAAGAGTAATATATTTATGATAAATAGAGAATTAGAGGATTACTAGGATAAATTGTTAATTGTGAAAGAACAAATATCTAAGCAGAATAAAGAATTATAGGAGAAAGAATAATTAGTGAAGTTGTTGTAAAAACAACTAAAAGATATGTGATTATACATATTAATTAAATCATCTAATTTCACACATTGTAAGAAGTGAAGACATATTATTGGAAATTTAAGATGGAAAAATTTTCCAGAATTTTAACGTTTCATCTCCAGATCCTGTCAATATAGTAGATTCGTCTATTAAATATGAAATATAAAAATACCAGGACTTGCTGATAAATATAACACTCTTTCAGAATGTCCTTCTAATTAATGCATTTTTTTCATTGTTGGATATTGCCATAAACATATTTAGTTTTTTTCATACCCATGTGTTGAAACCAATTCATTGATAATTTTTGAGAATCTTAATTTGCAAACCTGAGAATCACAATTAACACTACTGATTTCTGTATTCGTTAAAGAACTATGAATTTTAATAGTTTTATCTTGATTTCCCCCTCCTGTAGCTAGAATTCCACTTGAATTAGGGTTCCATGCCAAAGCTCTGATGGCTGCCTTATGCGATTTTATTTCCCACGAGACATATTGACTATCCGCTTGTGTATTCCCTCCCCTTAACTACCAAATGAAAACCCTGTTATCATTGCCTCCTGAAGCCAGTTGTAGTTCATTGCCATCAAAAGTCACCCCACAAACCTCTTAGGTATGTCCATGTAATTAAAACACCGAATAAGTGGGTACTCTGATGTCACATATATGGATAGTTTTATCTTTGCTACCATAAGCAAAAATATTAGAGTTGGCCCAACTTATCGTACTGATTCTTTTCGAAGACATATTCATGCTTCCTGTATAAGCATTTTTATTGTAATCCCATAGTTTTAATTGGCCATCATAGCTTCCCATGGCCAGAATCTACCCATTTGCATTCCATTACAAAGAAGTATATTGTATTTGATTAAGTTAATTGTGCAATCGATGTGTTAATTAAAAAACTTTAGAAGTGTCTACACTGTATAAATAGACACTTCTCTATAATCCTATGGCAATGAGGTTGTTCTTGCCCCAATGCAAGATGTCTTAATAGAAATCATCTTCCAATCCAGGGGCATCAAGTACTTTGATTGGCAATGTATCAATTTTTCTTTTTGGAGTTTCTTACTATTTATTAGTCTATAATTTTTCAGGTTTTTGTTTGTTAAAATTCAAAATACTTGAATGCTTGTTCTCATCTATTTCTAAAACATTTTCACTCAAGAGTTCCTCGTAAGCATTCTCTTCTTCAATCTCAAAAGGTTGTATTTGTTTATTGAAAAGATTTCTTGAGACGTTAAGTGGAATATAACGATCTCCATAGGGGGATGCCTATTAGGAATGATCAGGAGTTGTTTGTTTTTGATTGCTCTTTAATAAGGATTTTGGAGTTTTCCAAGGGTTGACATTTTTTGGAGAATAAAAATCATTATTATTAGGAGATTGTATTGTGGTTGATTGATTGGTTTTATTTTGCTTCTTTTCTTTGGTAGGGGTGCTTAATTGATAATTGTTTGGGGATATGTTTGCGTCTTAAGAATATGATTCTTACTACATTTGAATTTAAAAATAAAATAACTATAATTTGTCAACCTAAAATTG
Source organism: Paramecium octaurelia (assembly GCA_905182995.1). NCBI lineage: Eukaryota > Ciliophora > Oligohymenophorea > Peniculida > Parameciidae > Paramecium > Paramecium octaurelia. The sequence goes on from CAJJDP010000066.1 coordinate 165,733, forward strand.
AGCTATAAAAACAAAAAAAATTATCATAATGAATCAATTTATTTCTTTAATTCTTCAATTACTGTCTAATCGTAAACATCGTCATCAATAAATTAACTATACTCATTCTAAAATCAATAATATCAAGTATATACTTTGAAAGCATTTCTAAACTATGTTAGTAATTCATTAAACTAAGTTTTATCATGCTTATTTTTTTTAATAGTATTAAATAGAATCAAAATTTGCTAAATCAATTACAATTTATATAAATGCAACTAGTCAATCTGCAACCTTTCATAGGCAGGGTTATCCTATACCATCACACTATTGATCAAATTATTCACATATATGGATGTGAGTTCCATTTCACTTATCTTATGATTTAACAACAATTCAAAAAAGAACCAAGTGGAAAGTTAAGTAATTTTCCGTTCTTAGCATTCCTTGCTATTCACCAATTCAAAGGTCTCTGTGATTTTTTAGACTCGAATATATTTATCCTTATTTGTTAGATTCTCCAATACTAATTTCATCTACATTTTGAATATTTCAGAAGGCCATTATTTAGCTTCTTAATAGGAATAGACAATAAAATTAGTCCAAACTTAATCAATAAAAAATTCATTGTATAACTATTTTTGTTATTTTTATTCCAGATAATCCATACATAAAATCTATCCGAAACATATATTGTTATCCTCAAAAAATTGCATAATTATATTACAGTCTAAGATCTCAATTAATATTCTTCTTTTCTAGCTCAAATAATCTAAAAAAGTCTTATCATTATATATATACCTTCATTATCATTAATTACTATATAATCATACATAATGTCTTAAAGAAATAGTAATTTGCTTAAGTCCTATGCTTATTTCTCGAATTGCAGAATGTCATTTGGTACATCGTTTTTTTAACTAGATTTTATGAATTCCTGGGCCTTGAATATGTATCTCAAGCGTTTTCTTAATGGCAGGATTGCTTATATATCTTCCAAGGTCATTTCTGAATTCTAAACTAAAGAGAATTGTGCCAATTTGAGTAATAGTTGTATTAATTGATGGACAGCCTCATTGTCTCCTTTGACTGATTTTACTAGTAATTGCTTCTTTTGGATTTACAATTTCTCAAGTTCATTACATTATAATTCTAAATCTTAATTATAATCGATGTAGGCAATGAATTCTTTTAGTTTTTATTTAATTAAATTGTTTATAACCACTTCAGTTGCAGTAATTTATTTGTATTAGTTCAGTATTTGTAGAGAATCTCTCAATATATCATAGACTTAGGCTTTAGTTAAACCTTTAGGAGGATCCAAATAATATTGTATGAGATTGTTGTATTGTTGAATGAGATCCAAGAAGCAAATTCTATGTTCATCATTGAATTGATCTTTTTCATATTGCTAACACTTTGAAGCCAGAAACTGTATATAATACTTAAAGGTGCCAAAGGGAAACATGTAATTCAAAAAGCTTTAAGATAGATAAGAATGAGAGATAGCAAATATGACTTCTTCGATTGATTTCAATGCTTCTTTTAGTTGTTCCTACAATTCAGATTACAATTCTTTATAATAGATAAAAATTTCTCTTTTCTCAAGTACTTTTTCAAAGGTGATTTAAGGAGCTTTTGAAAGTTTTAGTATTCGTTTTATTTTTTCATGAATCTATTCATTGGGGTTTAATTTGATTATGTCTAAAGATTAAATAAAATCTGATACTCTTTTAGGCAGCAAACTACAGTATTTCATCAAATAAGTTCTGAGCTAGACTAATTTTGAAGTCTTGAATAGTAAAATACTCTGAAAAGTTAACATGCATGTATTGTGCCATGTCTCTGAATTTGGACTTATCACTTTTAATGATATGGATCATTAATTATTTCAATGTAAGCAGACTTGAAGGATCTGCATTGAGTATAGTTTTGACTGATAAATCAAATAACTATTATTTATTGGAATAGCTATTAATGATGTTTCTGATTCCATTGAGGTCTCCAAAAAAGTAGATGAAAAATTGCAATAATTGTTTGATTTGTAGACAAAAATCAAAGAGTCCTTTCATTTAGGTCTATTTAAAATAATGAATGAAAATACATGTTCTATATCAACATTGACACTTTGAACAAGAGATTGATCAGAATAGTTAGTACTTCTGGACATATCTAATTTTGAACTTAATTCAAAGGATTCATAAATGTGTTTATTGAATCCTTTTTTGTAATTGATCTATGAAATTTATTCATCCTAAGATGTTTCAGCTATTTAATGTTTTCTCTTCTGGAAATAATTCGGCTCATTCTCAAATAATTTCAATAATTTCTCTATCTATTTATAAGCCATTTAGAGTTATTAGATTGAATAACTTTCTATTGGTTGATTGCATTCCAAATTATACACTTTCTCATCAATGAATTTCTTGGTAGTCAATGGTGCCAAGATTTTCCAAATCAACTAAGTAGTACTAAACACCTTTTTAGACTTCTAATTTCTATCTTCACTTAATAATGATCTCTTGATTAATGAAAAGTAAGCTTTCATTGCCTTATCCTTAATTATAGATCCTTTGCTGACATAGACTTAGCCTGTAACCCAAAGAGGTATTTTTTCATTGTCATCAAAAAACTTATCAATGTTTTCTGAGAAATGTATTCTTTAATATGCTTTTTACAGATCAAGTTAGTATTGATGTTAGAGTTCTACGTTAATGTAAAATGTGGCATCTTCTTAGATTATTATTTACAAGATTTAGGCACAACTTTCTTCAATCCCAAAAGCTCTTATCAATTTTTCTAAAGGTAAATCTTCATATACTTGATTAATGAAATCATAATGAGTGACTTTAATCGCAGTGAAAAAGAAATCGATCGGTCTCATTCTTACAATAAATTCTATTGTATGGTCAGCAATACATACGTAATGTTCTGGTAGATTGTACAATTAAGATTCATTGATGTCTGAGTGATTGAATACTTGTTTAATTGAATATCTTCCAAGATTGTATAGATTCTCTGGGAATTCTTCGTTCTAATTTACTTGATGCAATTCGATATTTTCGACTGCTTCCTTTGAAGAATCCCTATAAAGGGAATATTGTAATTGATTGTAAGAATTGTATTTAGTCAACTGCTACTCCAAGTTCTTGATGTATTAAATATGAGCCAAGTCAATAAACTAAGCAATAATGTAGTTGTCCAAATGATACAGAGCCACATGTTCATCTCTAAAGACCGATTTGAGCATGTGTTTTTGTTGAATGCTCAACATTTCCTTTTGTTTGTATTAGGCTCTACTTTCATCAAGACAAACACCATATGGTATTTCTTGATCGAATTTCATGTATGGATATTTGATTTGTTGGATGGAATACTCAGATTTGAGTTTGATACAATCTTGGGATTTATTCGAATTAACAATTCTGGATTGATACAAGCTGGCATCATTAAGAGTTCTATCTTGTACTTCGAATGTGAAATAGATTTATAATTGATCCTTGGTTGTGATAATCATTAGTATGTTATTAGTATGCCATTGCTTTTCAAAATGAACATGTTAGAATTAAAGATTGCCTAGATCAAATGTGTTCTTCAAATCGGAATTATAATTGTAGACATTCGATTATTTGATGCGTACGATCTCTGTAAATTATTGGTCCTTTAACTCAATATCATAGATGGCTACATAAGTGTCACACACTTTGTCATCTTGATCATATTGTTCGAATAGACCATAACAGATGTTGAATTCCTCTTGCACTTTCAATTGAATTAACCCTTGAGTTGAAGCCCATGGTGTAAAATCCTTGAATATTCTATTAAATTATTTTTTAATTCTCTCTTTGAATTAAGAAGTGTAATTCTGAGCAGTGTCAATAGACTTACAAGTTAGATATCCTAAACTGCCTCCATATATGAGGTTCTCTTGGTAAAAGATGATCTGGTTTACAACTTCTCCATTAATATTGAACCCTTTTTTTAGCATTTGAAAGTTATCCAGATCACCATTAAAAGTGTATAAAAAGATGTAAAACTCAGAAGCAATAGCCATGGTCCATTATTCATCTTGATATTAAAAGGCTACCGCCGAAATGTATTCTGTATGATTAATTTATTGTTCTTTCATTCTAATAGGGAATTTGTACTTCTTGTCATCCTAAATAATGATAAATATCAATACGGTGTTGTAATAATAGTTGAGATCAGCCTGAGTGGGTGAATAAAAATAAAATCGCAAATATCTTTAGTTAAAAACAAAGTACAAAAAGCCTTCCTAAATACCGCTAAGAGTGATGGAATTATCGAGTGTGATTTCCTCATGATGGAAATTAATGAAATGCCCCTTGTATAAAGGTATAGCTAAATTTTGTATTAAATTTAAACCTAGATTGTTTTGAAGAATGGGAGTTTGTTAATTTCCAAAGAGTGTGTTTATTGGATTAAAAGACTTGGAGGACTTGGTATACTTAAAATCTTTGTAAACAGGTTACTGCGCAATAATCTTGGGTTTAGCTTGTAACATAGTTATTTTATTTAAATATATTCAACAATACTCAGATTTACATGGCGCCTTTTCACAATCCTAAATGTCTCTCCTCAGAAATTACAACCTTACACACTCATCAACTGAATCCTCATTAAAATAACTAACTTCATTCATAATTCTCACTTTGAATTTTGCTTCGTCAAATCTCTGAAATACAGCATTATCCTTAACTCCACTCTCTCCATTCAATCAAAGTACACCTCAAGTTATCCACCTTATTCTATTTTTTATGTATTACCACTTCTCTGCTATTACACTCTTTGGAGAAGAGGATAATCATACAAAATAAGATTTCTGATGGATTAAATTTTAAATGGATCCATATTATTTGACTATTCATACTTCCTTTTTGATTAAAATTAACTACTTCAAAACTCAGCAGTGTTCATGACTTATTTTGAAAGACTATCGAAATTTGTAATTTAGTATTTTGAATAGGTAAAGACCTATATTTGGTTGCTACTAAGCAGAAGATTCCTTTATTATAGTTGTATTTGTTTGTTAAGTCTTTAAACAGCTGTTGTTTATATTGAAAATTTTCATTTCAAGAATTCCATGATTCTAATATAATGTCTTCAATTAAAGCATCTTTATATTATGCAAAGTGAAGTTGTTTAAAGTCAGGATCATTTCATCTCTATAAGAATACTTTACAGCTTAATTATTGGTACATTAGAGAGAGTATATCATTTATTGTTAATACCACTTCTGATTAGTATTAGTTATCCAATACATCTTTATCTTGTTTTATCATCAACAATAGTGTTTTATTCAATTAGAAATGAGATATATCTTGCGCTTAAGAGAGCTGAGTATTCAGTGATATTTATTAATCATTTATATTAAAAATGAAAAAGCAAGCGAAAGGAGAATCTGATCTTTTGATTGAATCAATGCAGAAACTGATTGAGTAAATGTGCTAATTTTATCAATGAGTCATATGAATGATAGTAAATAACATTAAGAGGAGATCTTTCAATCTCTTACGCCTATTGATGTTTAAAAAATACTTACTAATTTTGAGGATAAAAATTAAGTAATGAGAAAGACATCGGCAGCATTTTTATGTGAGCTTGTTTTTGATAATCCAACAGTTTAGAAAGGATTCTGTGAGGTTTCAAATATTTTACCAATGGATGGCAAAGTAAGAATAGATAAAATTAGATTTGTGTGAACAAAATACCATAATCATTATTGAGTCAATCCAAGCATTTGGCAGAGATATTTGAGACAATTAAGAATGCTTAAATTCCATTTGATAATGAGTTAAATTATCCTTTATGTTGGTATTTCGAGAATTAGAGAGACAAGGTGTGGAAGAAAGGAGTAAAGTTCATTAAATTCGAGAAGAGCAACAATGGTGCAAAGAGCAGAATAGAGAAGTTCATAGATCCACAATTGCATCTGTTTGGTTTTATAATTGCAAACAAGAAAGAAGTTTAATAGCAGTAGGATGAAATAAAGAAAGCAACAATATAAACTAGACAACAGTAGAGTGTGTCCACATATGAATAGAATGTGAAACGAATACCAAATGTGTAGAAACTAAGACCGAATTCAGGACAATCTCCAATTCAATCAGTTAGCCCACTTGTAAAAAGATAAAGAATGATGAATGCCTCTGTAGATTATGATACAAGTGGAAACAAATCAACTCTTGGCAAAACAATGATAGAAACAGAACAATTACAAACAATAAGTGAGGTTGATAGACCAAAATCGAAAGTAGATACTAAGAAGAGTAGTAATGTTTCAAATATCTAGAAGAGATTTAAATGATTATATTTAATAACTAATAATAATAATTATTATAAAATGGCTGGTGTTTTGAAGACTGTTGGAGACTACTTTGAATTAGACAAGTATCAGAATGAGATAGCTCCAGTTGTAAAGGAGAACTATGATATGATTTAGAAGATGGTAGAGACAAAAGAGAAGGAGTGTTTGAATAAGAATTTAGATAATGAGTAAAAATACATTGAGTGTATGTAAAAGAATGCTGAACGATCATAAAGAGCATTAAAAAGACTTGGTAATGAGATGATTATAATGATGATAAGAATATGGTATTATGTATTGGAAATAAAAAACTTATGAGTGTTTTCATAATGAAGCTTACAAGGATAAGGAATTCAAGAATTTCGACAGATGCAAACCCATAGCAAATCGAGAATTATAAGAAATCTTTTCCAGTTTTAGGTTGTGAATAATGATGTTCATTAAATATAAATTTTATTAAAAAAAGATATGAATAAATAGCGCAAGACTCAATTGGAAGAGTTGCAGGAGAAAGAGAGTAGCTTTGGTAGAGTGTTCAAAGTGGCTGGTCCATGTAATTAGTGTTCTCTAATATGAATAGTGGTCGTGGCTGAGAAAATGGCAGGAGCTAAGATGTTTGAGTTAGTGAAAGTCGGTTGGGATAAGTTGGTTGGTGAAATCATTAAATTAGAAGGTGATAATGCATCTATTCAATGTTACGAAGATACATGTACTTAAAGCTCATTTATAAATGATTAGCTGGATTGACAGTCGGTGATCCTGTCATGAGAACAAAGTCCCCACTCTCAGTTGAATTGGGACCAGGTATTCATACTAAACCTATGTAGGTATTTTGACTCAAATTTTCGACGGTATTCAAAGACCCCTTTAAGTCATTGCTGAACAATCTGCTTCCATTTTTGTGCCAAGAGGTGTTGACATCCCTGCATTGGATCAAGACAGAATTTGGGAGTTCAAACCCTCCTCTACAATCAAAGTAGGCTCAATGATTAGCGGTGGTGATATCTACGGCTCAGTCTTTGAAAATAATCTCTTTGATGAACATAAAATATTGACAGCACCAAGAGTCCAAGGAAGAGTCACTTACAT